>OW386286.2:68890406-68980096 GCA_936432065.2 Rutpela maculata
TGGGTTCAGTGTTACTGTAGAAGAACGCACTACCGGGCGTCAAAATGACGCGACACCAATTTATTTCTCAGGGGGCGCCAGTCGCGTATTACCCCGTTCTTCTACCTCCCAGGCGGGTTCGAGATAAGATGACTTCGGTAGCCGAAAAGCGGGACCAAGGCTGCACTACCACAGATCGGAAACTACGCTCTCTCTGGACCCGAATTCCCTCGTTAGGGGTTTAGGCACCTCTTAATTTCCTGAATTTTTGCATAAAAAAATCCCAACCGAAGAATTTCTCTGCGGAGGGATTAGTTTTGGTACGCGAAAATCGCGTTTTGGTCCATTAATAACGGAATATATTTCTCAAAAAACGCATAAAAAAATCCCTATCGAACCTCCGTAAAACAACCAGAAGGTCGAACGTTAATGCGAATTAACTCGACACATCCGGTTTTCTATACGAAAGTTCCAGGGATTATAGACCGTCAACAGGCCTCAAGATCAATTAAGAAATATTAGTTCAAAGAATCCGTTTATTTAACAGAATTGGTTATACAAAATTCTCAAGAAAGAATCGTGCCTTCCCCAATCAAGGTAGTGACTTTCAGACCATACAAGCGAGAGCGCTCGCGCTAACGATCGATTAGGTAGAAAAGATTCATACGTACCTTCTCAGAATCAAAATGCGAGCTTTTAGAATCATTTCAGACTCTGGGTAAATGAAATAATTAAGGCTGACTGAAATTAACTTAAAAAAGTTTTACTAAATGAATTTAGTTTCGCTAGAGACTACCTAGCTTTAAAGTTCTTGTATCGTGGAGATTCACGTACTCAAACACATTCAGAGGACTTATTACTGCATAAGTTGAGTGGCGTTCGATCAGTCCACGACTTACTAACCCTTATCACAGTCGATTAATAATATCGATTTGGCAGCGTCTCACCTTCGAGCGACTATTAGGCAAAATTGAATTTTTGGATTTTTATGCACAAGGCGTTTTCCTCTATAACTTTGTCATTTGAAAAGCCCCGTTATTGGCTTTTCTACCATCGCTTTGTCTGGACTACTCAACGCGCTCGATCAAATTGCGAGCCGCTGGGTCAATCCAAACTCTTTCCATGCGAGAAACCGGCCTTGTACATGTGCATTGATTTTTATCAATTTTTGCTTATCGGCACTACGCCGGCTTTGACAAAATCTTCTATTTTGCCTTTTGGATGCAGTGCATCGTTAAAATTTTATGCTCATACTTTAGAATTGGGCTTTCAATGATCGTACCTCAAAGGTCAATGTCTTTGGTTGAGGAATAAAAAATAAAAAATAATTTAAAGTATATTTTCGTGGTACTTTTTAAACTGACTTCGTGGTACTTTTGAAAAATCCAGTTTAAGACCAATTTTAGCGTACTTTTGAAAAATCGATTTTCGAGCCAAATTTCAAGGTACTTTTGAAAAACTAATCTGCGGGTGAAATTTTGGCGTACTTTTGAAAAATCGATTTTCAAGCCAAATTTCAAGGTACTTTTGAAAAGTTAATCCGCGGGTGAAATTTTGGCGTACTTTTGAAAAATTGATTTTCAAGCCAAATTTCAAGGTACTTTTGAAAAGTTAATCTGCGGGTGAAATTTTGGCGTACTTTTGAAAAATCGATCTTCAAGCCAAATTTCAACGCAGTTTTGAAAAATTAGCCTGCAAGTGAAACTTTGGCGTACTTTCGATAAATCGATTCTTGGGCCAAATTTTGACGCCCTTCCAAAAATATTATTTTTCAAAGTCCAATTTATGGTACCTTTGAAAAAGTTTATTATTCATAAATCTTTGTCATTATATACTTCTACTCTGATATTCTGAACCAAAAACATTTTTCCTAAGTGAAAATTCGGTGTTCCTTCGAATTTTCGCCTGGTCATTTCCAACGCCTTATAGAACCCAAAACGGTCCTTGTGGACTGATCTGCGCCTCTGCAGACTCCCGAAAATGTCTTTAAATGAAATTTTTTGCCTAAGTCGAATTTTGATTATGTCTTCAACTTAGGACGATTTTGGAGAGTTCTACAACACTCCCCTCCTTTGGTTGAATCTTTTCTACTCATCGATTGCCTTTAATTTCCATATTCACTTGTATGTCTGTATGCCTTCATTTGACGGTCTGACCTATGGTACAGATGTTTTTAAAAATAACGGCCTTAATTGGGGCAGACGGCTGATTCGCCTATCTAACTTAAAATAAATACATTTTTTAAACAATACGACAAGTTGATACAACATTTTTATCAACTTAATTACACCCGCGTCGAGGTGCGAAGCGAAGCGAAGCGTAGCACAATTTTGATTAGCGTCCACTCTCACTAACTCGTTGCACTCGCTTTTTTGCCTTGGTCTCGCTCTTGCTTAACTTCGGTCCTTTCTAGAAGAGGCTGTCTATATCTCCATGCCGCAGCTTGGACGGTCCTCGCCTTTGAGTTCCAGACTTCACCATGCCGCGCCCTTGCGACAGGCTGGGTCATCTTTCCATTTTTGCACATGGAAAATGCAGTTCTGCAACTAGATTGACTTTTTAGCAAGTCGTCGACTGGAACGCGTCGACTAACAAACACAATGTGTTGTTTTTAATGAAATATTTTTCTAACATGAATTTTGTTAACTTATAATGGTTAGAAATTGGTTCTTCGTAAGGTAGATTGAATCGGCTTACGATACTCGTGCGGTCATCACTACTTTGTGAAAAAAGTATAAAAAAAAAATTGAAGCGTCTTCTTGAGCGAAGAACGGCTTCTGAAACTCGTCTCGTAGTTTCTCCTTCGTAAGGTAGATTAAATCGGCTTACGATACTCGTGCGGTCATCACGACTTGTGAAAAAAGTATAAAAAAAAATTGAAGCGTCTTCTTGAGCGAAGGACGGCTTCTGAAACTCGTCTCGTAGTTTCTACTTCGTAAGGTAGATTGAATCGGCTTACGATACTCGTGCGGTCATCACGACTTGTGAAAAAAGTATAAAAAAAAAATTGAAGCGTCTTCTTGAGCGAAGGACGGCTTCTGAAACTCGTAGTTTCCATTTGGGGTATACGTTAATTTTGTTGACTTAAAATGATTAAAATTGAAGTTGTCTTCTTGCATAAGAAAAACAGCTTCCGAAACTCGTACTGATTCGTACTTATGCCTACGTCCATTACTCGAACTTGGCGGCTCTCGCTCTTGAGAAGCTAGGCTTACCGGATCGCGCTCTTGCGTCGGGTTCGCCGTCTTTCCATGTCTGCTCATGGAGTAGACTTTAAATTTTCGATTTGACCGCATATAGGTCAAAACCGCCACTTAGAATTTTGAGAAAAAATATAAAAAAAAGCGAAAACGGCTATTAGCCGTGGTCGACCTCAGAAATATCTAGAGGTGACTCTTCTATATCTGGCTCATCTCGAGCATCTTCGGGATCTCGACTTATTACATCCGGCTCATCTTGAGCACTTGCGGGAACATTGATTTGAACTAGTGTGGTATCGCTACGTCGCTCTGACCTGGGCGCGATCTCATTGTCTGATGAGGAAGCGTCGTCACTAAGATGAATTTCATCCGGACTATCTTCTGATTCTTCAGACAATTCCAATTCAACATCGGGGTCTCCCTTAGGTGCCGGCCTGATGGCATCGACATGTAATCTCGTCGAAGTTACCCCCTTGTGAATGAGGTAAACTTCATTGGACAATCTCTTTAAAACCTTGTGTGGCCCACTCCACGACGGTGTGAAGGTATGATCCTTCCTGATCCTTTTAGTCATTACCATATCTCCCACTTTATATACGACCGGCGTTACCGCCACTTTGGGCGCGTAACGCCATTGGTAATTTGTTTGATTTTTACGAATCTCTTTGACTCTTTCAAGGCGGGGAACGTCCGCTTGATTACGACGTTCTTGTCTATAAGCGAACATATTCCAATCACCAATCTGCGGTAATTCATAGCCGAGCACTACGAAACTGGGCGTATGCCCCGTAGCGGCGTTTTTTCTTGTTCTCAAGATATATGCCATCTGACTAACATGTCGATCCCACTCGTCGTTGGGTGAACCATATAATAAGGTTTTTAAGATCTTCTTGGCTTCTTGCACCCTCCTTTCTATTGGATTGGCCTGTTGGTGGTAAGCTGCTGTGAAGAATCTTTCAATATTGTTACGTGTACAGAACGTATCGTAAAAGCCGGAATTGAAGTGGCCTCCCTGGTCGGAAATGATGACCCTCGGAACGCCATATCTCGCCACTAGTTCCTCTTCGATAAATTGTGCTATTGTTTTTCCACTGACTTGGGTGAACGCCTTGGCTTCGACCCACTTACTAAATACATCCTCTACCATTAATATATATCGGTTATCTGCATCTTTGGTTCGCTGAAGCGGTCCGATTACATCGACGCTTAGAACTTCGAACGGATGCGATGGAGCATGGCTTCTGAGAGGAGCCTTCGGTTGTGATTGTCTGCTTTTTACGGAATTACAAATAATGCAC
This sequence comes from Rutpela maculata, assembly GCA_936432065.2. Classification (NCBI taxonomy): domain Eukaryota; kingdom Metazoa; phylum Arthropoda; class Insecta; order Coleoptera; family Cerambycidae; genus Rutpela; species Rutpela maculata. Next base: position 68,894,884 of record OW386286.2, read on the forward strand.
TCATTTAAATATTTGTTAACTAGTCTCGACAAATTATTAAAATAATAGCGGCCCGAGATGATTCTAACAGTTTCATCGCGGCCGGGGTGACCTACTTCCGGTCGGTCGTGAAAATGAGATATTACTCTCATGACCATACGTTTTGGTACGTATAATTTTTCTATAACATTTTCGCCTCTCGTCCAAAGTGTGCCGCCTATCACTTGTCTTGTATTGACGAATTTCACCTCTGCCTCGGTTTTATCTGCTTGTCGCACTAGAGTATTCCATCGTTCGATTTGGTCTTGGATATCTCTGGAGTGCGTTTGCGCTTCTCTGACCTGATCGTTTAATTCCAATGTGGTAATCACTGATATTCGTTCCTTGTACGAGAATTTTGGTGGGTACATTCTCTCCTCTTCGTCGTCTGCTTCGACGTTTGGGCCTTGAGGATTTCTGCTCAAATAGTCTGCCAATATATTTTCCTTGCCGGGACAATGTTCTATTGTGAAGCTGTATTCCTGAAGTAATAATGACCAACGTGTAAATTTCGTTTTCTCGTCCTTATGCTTATTTAACCATAGTAAAGCTCGATTGTCGGTTTTGACTATAAATGGACGGTCTGCCAAATATATTTTGTATTTCCTTATATAATTAACGACGCTCAAACATTCCAATTCATTGATATGGTATTTTCTCTCCGTCGGAGATAACGTATTACTAGCATAAGAGACGATGTGCTTCTGGTCATTATCCCCCAATTGATATAATACTGCAGATAATCCTATTAAGGATGCGTCCGTCTGCAGTATGAACATTTTATTGAAATCTGGCCGGTGCAGTCCTAGAGGTTTATTCAATACTTCTTTTAGTAAAATAAAAGCTTCTTGGGCTTCCGGATTCCACTTGAAGCGCCAGTCTTTCGAGAGTAGTCGGGTCAAGGGCTTTGTAATTATTGCAACATTAGGGATATATTCACGTACCCAATTACATAAACCAAGGAAACTCTGAAGCTGGCGCCTCGTCGTAGGGGCCGGATAATTTTGTATCTGTAATATGTGTTTTTCTAATGGTTGAGTGGTGTTGGCATTTATTTGATGCCCGAGATAGGTTATGCTTGACGTGGCTACTACACATTTTTCCGGTGACACCTTTAAATTATGCAAACGCAGGCGTTCAAAGACGGCTCTCAGATGGTTTACATGCTGTTCTATATTTTCACTGTAGATGATAATATCATCGAGATATACTTTGCAGAAATGATGCAAGTAGCCGGTCAATACGTCTCTTGCCATAAATTTTTGGAATGTACATGGAGCGGTCTTCAATCCGAAAGGCATCACGTTAAATCGGTAAGATGCTCCATCTAATGTTGTAAACGTAGAATAGTTTTTTGACGACTCCTCAAGAGGGATTTGCCAATATCCGCTCTTGAGGTCCAACACCGTAAATATGTTGGCGTTTCCTAGATCCTTTATACTCTCGTATATCTTTGGTAAGACGGATGCTTCGTCTTCCGTTACTTCATTTAAGTGACGATAATCAATGCAGAAGCGAGGCTTCTTGCCGGGCCTTTCAATTATAATGGGAGGCGAACTGTACTGAGCGGTACTCGGTTCTATGACCCCGGCTTTCAGCATCTCTTCAATTTGATCGTACATAACTTTTTTCTTAGAAGGAGACATGGGGTAGGGTTTGATATTGAACGGGCGGTCGTCTTTAACTTTTATTTTATGTTTCGTTGTCACCGTGGTAGCTTGGGTAGGCATCGCGGTGAACAATTCAGCGAATTCCTCGAATAGAGGTTTTAAATTATCGTTTCCGATGATCAGTTCTTCGGGAAGCCGGCATTGCTTCCTTGCTTGATGTGCCGCTTGATTCCAGAAGACGGTTATTCGCTCTTCGGTGCCGACGTAGACACATTTACGTTGATAATCGAATACGACATTGTGAGCATATAAAAACGGGGCTCCCAGAATGAGCTCTTCATTTAAATTTTGAATGACCTGAAACGTGGTCTGAAAGGGTACATCTAGTACATTAACGTTTATGGTCGTAGTCCCGAGGGATTCTACTAAACCATCGCCACAAGCCATAACAAAAGTTTGGGGAGCTGTAAGTTGATCAATGTCGTTCAAAAATTTCGGTTGGATAATATTCCTTGTCGAACCTGTATCCAATAAAGCGTTAACCGCTCGATTATTAATTATAATCTTAATGCGAGGCAGAGGGAAAGCGTCGTTGGTTTGATTGATAGATTCTAATGTAGTGAATCGGTGGGGAGATAGGTTGACTTCTTGATCCTTAAACAGGTAATTAAGGTCAGGAAGGTCATCGAAGTTTTTTAATTTAAACTTCTTGCTTCGGAGCTTCCTCGAGGGTCGCTTCGAGCCTGCTGGGGCCTGGTAGGCGGGGCTGGTACAGTTCGGCCTGGGCCATCGCCTCTGACCCCCGCTTGGTTTCCCGTATTCATATTACGATAGGGATTGTTTGGGCATTCCGCATGAAAATGCCACTGCTCTGTTGGGCAATATCTGCAAGGGCGATACGGGACTCGGGAGTTCCTTACGTCTCCAGTACCCCTTCTCGGTATATCCCCTCTAGGCAGCGAGGAAATATTATTTGCAAAATGCACCCTTGGTGCTGGCGGATTATCTCTTCTTTGAGATCCATTGAATGGTGTCCTAGATGCACCAAAGGAACTGGAGGACGGCTTCGCTAATGCGGAGGGTTCCGTTCTCCAGTTACTGCTCGATTGCTGATTCCCTTGAGCTGAAGCGGTAGAGGTGGACGCTTCTCGGTCTTTGCTTTTCTTTGCATTTTGCAGAATCTCGAATTCTTTATTCTCATCCATGATTTTGGCCATTTGTTCGGTCATCGTCACTAGTGTATTTGTATCTAGTATGACGGCACTCTTTAGGAGCATTTTCATATCAGGTCTCAACTGATTGAAGATGGTAGCCGCCTTCATCGCCTCCGGCTTAAACGGATCGATCCTGTTGAAGAGGCATACCTTCCTGGAAATAAATACTGACGTATTTTCCTCGGCATCTTGTTTCTTGCCATATAAATTAGCTACTGCTTCGGTGAGTACTTCACCTGAATCGTAACGGCTTCTGAACCGCTCGAGGAATAGAGGATACGTGGTAATTAGGGTTCGGTATTGTTCGAACCATTTCCTAGCATCGTCTTTGAGCTGTTCTGATATTTTATACAGACGGTCGTTATCCTGCGTAATTCGTACTCGGACGAAAAATTCCTCCATATGATGAATGAAGGTTTCAGGGTCTTCGTGTTCGAAGCCATGAAATTCCGCATTTGGATGCTTCGACCGATACTTATGCTCGTGTGTGGCTTCGCTTAGAGCTTTGGCAAGACCTGCTGCCATTTGGGCGAACACTTGTTCTGAGGAGGGCTGTATGACTCCTTCAGTGGTACTCGGGCCAACCCCCGAACTACCCAGTACATCCTCCGCGCACGGCCTCTCTAACCCTCTAGAGACGTTGTCCATCACAGATGTCGGCTCGTCGTAAAACTGGAAAGGCGTTGATTCATCCATATCCTTTCCAGAAAGCCCTGCTGACTAACATGGCCCCACGTTGGGCGCCATGTAGAAGAACGCACTACCGGGCGTCAAAATGACGCGACACCAATTTATTTCTCAGGGGGCGCCAGTCGCGTATTACCCCGTTCTTCTACCTCCCAGGCGGGTTCGAGATAAGATGACTTCGGTAGCCGAAAAGCGGGACCAAGGCTGCACTACCACAGATCGGAAACTACGCTCTCTCTGGACCCGAATTCCCTCGTTAGGGGTTTAGGCACCTCTTAATTTCCTGAATTTTTGCATAAAAAAATCCCAACCGAAGAATTTCTCTGCGGAGGGATTAGTTTTGGTACGCGAAAATCGCGTTTTGGTCCATTAATAACGGAATATATTTCTCAAAAAACGCATAAAAAAATCCCTATCGAACCTCCGTAAAACAACCAGAAGGTCGAACGTTAATGCGAATTAACTCGACACATCCGGTTTTCTATACGAAAGTTCCAGGGATTATAGACCGTCAACAGGCCTCAAGATCAATTAAGAAATATTAGTTCAAAGAATCCGTTTATTTAACAGAATTGGTTATACAAAATTCTCAAGAAAGAATCGTGCCTTCCCCAATCAAGGTAGTGACTTTCAGACCATACAAGCGAGAGCGCTCGCGCTAACGATCGATTAGGTAGAAAAGATTCATACGTACCTTCTCAGAATCAAAATGCGAGCTTTTAGAATCATTTCAGACTCTGGGTAAATGAATAATTAAGGCTGACTGAAATTAACTTAAAAAAGTTTTACTAAATGAATTTAGTTTCGCTAGAGACTACCTAGCTTTAAAGTTCTTGTATCGTGGAGATTCACGTACTCAAACACATTCAGAGGACTTATTACTGCATAAGTTGAGTGGCGTTCGATCAGTCCACGACTTACTAACCCTTATCACAGTCGATTAATAATATCGATTTGGCAGCGTCTCACCTTCGAGCGACTATTAGGCAAAATTGAATTTTTGGATTTTTATGCACAAGGCGTTTTCCTCTATAACTTTGTCATTTGAAAAGCCCCGTTATTGGCTTTTCTACCATCGCTTTGTCTGGACTACTCAACGCGCTCGATCAAATTGCGAGCCGCTGGGTCAATCCAAACTCTTTCCATGCGAGAAACCGGCCTTGTACATGTGCATTGATTTTTATCAATTTTTGCTTATCGGCACTACGCCGGCTTTGACAAAATCTTCTATTTTGCCTTTTGGATGCAGTGCATCGTTAAAATTTTATGCTCATACTTTAGAATTGGGCTTTCAATGATCGTACCTCAAAGGTCAATGTCTTTGGTTGAGGAATAAAAAATAAAAAATAATTTAAAGTATATTTTCGTGGTACTTTTTAAACTGACTTCGTGGTACTTTTGAAAAATCCAGTTTAAGACCAATTTTAGCGTACTTTTGAAAAATCGATTTTCGAGCCAAATTTCAAGGTACTTTTGAAAAACTAATCTGCGGGTGAAATTTTGGCGTACTTTTGAAAAATCGATTTTCAAGCCAAATTTCAAGGTACTTTTGAAAAGTTAATCCGCGGGTGAAATTTTGGCGTACTTTTGAAAAATTGATTTTCAAGCCAAATTTCAAGGTACTTTTGAAAAGTTAATCTGCGGGTGAAATTTTGGCGTACTTTTGAAAAATCGATCTTCAAGCCAAATTTCAACGCAGTTTTGAAAAATTAGCCTGCAAGTGAAACTTTGGCGTACTTTCGATAAATCGATTCTTGGGCCAAATTTTGACGCCCTTCCAAAAATATTATTTTTCAAAGTCCAATTTATGGTACCTTTGAAAAAGTTTATTATTCATAAATCTTTGTCATTATATACTTCTACTCTGATATTCTGAACCAAAAACATTTTTCCTAAGTGAAAATTCGGTGTTCCTTCGAATTTTCGCCTGGTCATTTCCAACGCCTTATAGAACCCAAAACGGTCCTTGTGGACTGATCTGCGCCTCTGCAGACTCCCGAAAATGTCTTTAAATGAAATTTTTTTTTTTTTTTTTTTTTTTTTTTTTTTTTTTTGCCTAAGTCGAATTTTGATTATGTCTTCAACTTAGGACGATTTTGGAGAGTTCTACAACAATACTACCTCGATTTGTACAGCTACGTAGCGTACACGAAACCATGCTATGGCGAAAAACACTATTTTCTATAATATTAAACCAAGATACAATGTCGCATTTTGTAGACGTTTCTGTCATATTAAAATGAGGAATGTGCTGTCACATTCTGCTTCTTATGGCGACTCCTTATTTATACCAAGATTTGCTTCGTAGTATTTGCCAATGCATGGACTTTCCATCTTTCGATGCTTGTCCTGGTCTGTTCTTTAGTATTATAGAATGGCTTGCTCTGAGGCTAACGATTTACTTTATGGTTGAATTTTAGGTGTTAAGTATTTAATGTTAGTTTTATTGATTGAATTGGTTGTGCTATTTTGGGCTGTGCGTGCACAGTGTTATGGCTCTTTTTGTTATTTTCTGTTTGTAGTATGCTATTTTGGCTCTTTTCGTGCGTTATCAGATCTTGTTTTTTTATATTTTTAACGTAGTAGTAGTGTGTTTTTTTTGGTTTATTTTTTGTTTTTATTTTTTTTAGATCTTTTTTCTTTGTTTTTGTATGTTTTTTTTATTATTTTTTAGTTTTTTTTGTATGTTTTTTTCTCAAATCAATTACAATATTTCAGGGAGTGTAGATGTAGTTTATGGAAGGATGAACGGGTGCTGTGGAGAATTTGTATGTAAGTGGATTGGTTAGGATAGGATTTGTGGAGGAGACTAGGGTGTTTGCAAAATTGGGGAGTAGTCTATTAAGTATGAAGTTAGATATAGTTGGGGTTCCTGTCAGGTCATGTAGCAGTTGGATTGGGGTTATATAATGGCAGGTTGTTGGCTAGTCTGAGTAATTTGTTCTGGGCTATCTGGATTTTATTTTGGTGGGTAGGGGCTGTCAGCGGGTACCAAACAGGTGACGTGTAGGTAAGTATAGGTCTCAAATAGGCTTTATATATAAGTATAGCTAGTTGGGTGGAGAGTTTTTGATTAGCAAGAATAAGGTGTAGGTGCGCATCCAGCACTTCCCCAGGGTATTACGTATATGCGTATTAAAAAGCATTTTCCTGTCCAAGGTACAGTATCTCATCCCTCCAGTCAAACGATTGACCCTGGATATTAATTTTTGTTGTAGGTCTACCTACATGTCTTATGAATAGTATGGGTTGCGTTTTGTTGGTGTTTGTTTTTAATCCCCATTTATTATAAAAATCTATAGTTGCATTGGTCTGTTTTTCAAGTAGGTTAGTCATAATATTAGCCTTTTTTAACGTCGTCAAAATTGCAGTATTGTCTGCAAATAGACATACGGTTGTTCGGTGGTCTAATGGGGGTGGTAAATCATTCATGTAGATGTTAAATAGGATGGGGCCAAGGGATGAACCTTGGGACATACTGGATAGGATGGGTTGTAAAGGAGAGCTCTCCTGGTTTACTACTACTCGAAATTGTCGGTCTGAGGTGTATGACTTGATCCGAAAACCCGCGATGTGGAGCTTATACAGTAGCCCAGGATGCCAAACTCTGTGTTGACGCCAAGATTTGTAGAGTAAGTATAAGGTTGCTTAATAACTCACGATCCCCACCAAAAAATGTCATTAGCCAATGAACAGCTGGTGTGAAATCACATCAGATGCAGGGTCTTATTCAAAATATTGTAAGAATTTGTGTAATGTTAATTAAGCAAAGAACTCGTAACTGGAACAGGCTCGTAATGACCCGCTTTTGAGGTTGGAGGTAATCATCCTCACATTTTGAGTCACTGTTCTGCATACTTGTAATGAGGATAAGTTGTAGAATGTAACACTACAGATCATAGTATACTTCAGGCCATATTTCGGGCCAGTACGGACGGTTCTTCACTACTGCGCATTCAAAGAACAAGGATAGTCGGACTTTTCATCTCCGCACTGACTTCTCGCCTACTCTACAAATCTTACAGGATCATGATGTCACTCATGATGTATACTAAGCCTCTTTCAAATACACGAAATTTAGCAAGGTACGTTCCAGACAGCACTCGATAGTCTTAGGACAACCACTGGTCATACTTGGAGGATAAGCGGGACGTCTTGGGGACATCGTAAACTAGCTTAATCCCGATTTCGGACCTCCTGTGGATATCCTTTTGGTGCAAATCGGGTTTGCCCATGGATATCTTCAATGAGATAGCCCATAGTCGTCCATAGGAAGAAAAAGGGACCAATTTGGGTTGAAATCAGGAAAACCTACAGATGTCCACAATAGGATAGCCCGTGGTTGTCCATAGGAAGAAAAAGAGACCAATTTGGGTTAAAATCTGGACAACCACAGACATCCACACATAGTTGCATCTGGTTAACTATAGTATCTACCTCTACACAGGATCAAAATTGATCTTGTGTAAAATCGTGATTACTGTAGACAATTTAAAATTTGGGGTATACTCACCCTCCTTGCGTAATAAATAAATCTCATATTGCAAAAAAATTAACTCTCGTAAAAGAGGCATTTGCAAGATATGTGAATTTCCTGTGTAGTGGATAGATTACACAACCTGTAGTTTCAGGCTTACTAGGTGAGTATCGCAACAGAAGTAATTTGCACCTTGCAAGAAGAGCCATCTAACATGAATTATTGAAACTAGCGCTAAGAGCGAGCTAGCAAATATCCCCTTCTTGGCTTGTTATTAGGACCATATTTTATAAGTAATATCTTCCGTCAATAAAATTCATTCGTCACAATGAAAGTATAATGCAAATATAAACTAAATAAAAAAATTCTCATTTGTACTTTAGGTGAATTTATCAATTATCATGAATTTTGGACCTACATTAGCCCAACAAGTTGACCTATGGATGGCCCTAGGGATAGACTTTGGTTATCCCTATATAGGTTTTAAATGACCCTAAAAGGGCTATCCTATAGATTGTCATATAGGTTATCCAATGGATATCCCTATTCTGGCTGTTTTTAGGACCATATTTTATAAGTAATGTCTTCCGTCAATAAAATGCATTCGTCACAATGAAAATATAATACAAATATAAACTAAATAAAAAAAATTTCATTTGTGACTTTAGGTGAATTTATCAATTATCATGAATTTGGGACCTACATTAGCCCAACAAGTGGACCTATGGATGGCCCTAGGGATAGCCTTTGTTTATACCTATATAGGTTTTAAATGGGACATCAATGACCCCAAAGGCTATCCTATAGATAGTCATGTAGGTTATCCAATGGATATCCCTGTTTTGGCTGTTAATAGAATTAAAGGATAACCAGTGGACTTCCTATCAACATCCCAATTGAACAATCCGTTTATCGGATATACGGGATCATTTTAGGATATCCCGTGGCCATCTTGTGCTGTGTGGGATGTAGTTAACTACCTTGAATTTATACATCCCACTTTATTTTCGTAGGTCACCTATGAGGTGGTAGCTGAACTAAGAGTACTACTTTGAGTGCAATAAACCACATTCAATTTGTGTCTCTGCTAAATAAAAAATGGGCAGCTACTGGAAGATTTTTAGAGTATAAGGTTGCTTCCGATCCCCACCAAAAAATGTCATTAGCTAATGAGCAGCTGGTGTAAAATCACACCAGATGCAGAGCCTGATTCAAAGTAGGTATTGTAAGAATTTGAGTAATGTTAATAATGAAGCAAAAAACTCGTAACTGGAACGATCTCGCAATGGCCCGCCTGAGGTAGGGGGTAATTACCTCGTATTTTGAGTCACCGTTTTGCATGGTGGTAATTGGGATAAGTTGTAGAATATAACACTACAGATCATAGTATACTTCTGGCCATATTTCGGGCCAGTACGGACCGTCCTTCTAGAAAGAGATAACTGCGTCACTACTACGCGTTCGAAAAACAAGGATAGTCTGACTGTTCATCGCCGCACTCACTTCTCGCCTAAAAGCTGAATACGAGAGAACCTTATACTCTACAAATCTTGACTGGAAGCGGCATGTTTCCAAAAATTCGTGATTTAGATAACAACCTTTGCCACCCGTCCCGATTTTGACAGGACATTTCCGATTTTTAATGCTTTGTCCCGGATTCAGGGCCGGATCTTGAATCCTGCGAACTACGCGGTCGCATCAGGAGGCGCCAACTGAAAGAGGCGCCAAACAGGGAAAGAGAAAGGCGCCAAACACTTGGGGAAACTATGGGTATTGAAGAAATTTGCAATTGTAACAATTATTTGCAGAATTTTTCTCCATTACAAGTTCCTACAGTTTTATTGTCAATGAGATGGGGGGCGCCAAAATATCGTCCGATCGTCCGCTTGCACTTGAAAAATGTCTAGAACCGGCCCTGCCCGGATCACAACTCGAATGCGCTTATATGTCCAGGGTTGGATTAAAGATTGGCATGCCCCTAGGCTATATGAAATATTTGCGCCTTCTTATTCATTGGCGAGAGCACGGCCCTAATAGCACAACATTGTCCTGTGGACATCTGAAGGACGTCCGCGACGGACATACAGGACATCCGATGGACGTTCATTTTTGGTCCAAAGTGCATCCGACGGGCAGCCGAGGGACGTGCAAATGTCACAACTTTGGACAATATTTGTACATTCCAATAATTTAGAAAAAAAACCGGAATGAGGAGGGATCGAACCGTCGATCTCGTCCTTTGTAACTCGATGTTCTTTCACTCGGCCACAAACCCATCTTATTGGTATCTACTTAAAGACTGTACAGTTGACTAATACAACTATTTATTTCAAATGTAGAAAGTATTTGACTAATCAATGTTTGGTATCAAATAATATCATTAATAATTTACAAAAATATTAAAATTAAATTATTAATGATAAATTACTATAAAAAATAAACCACAAATTTTACAGAAATAACGGTCAAATGTAAACAAAAACATTGTAAAATTGAAAAACCAGTTTTGTTAAAAATTTTTTGTTGATATATTAAATAGACGTCCTGCTGCTGTCCCTATAGGGACCTAAAATGCGTGTACTCTGTGTACTTGCCGAAGGACGTCCGTTGCGGCACATGTGTTGGACGTTCAGTGTGTTATTCGCTGGTATGTATGCATATTTCGGAAACGTGTTGGAGAGAAAGCGGTATGGAGATATTATCATTTATTGCAAAAATATAATATTTAAATCAACGGACGCGAAAAGGACGTCCATTCCGTACAATTTTAAGTAAATCCGATGATAAACGTCCGGTAGCCGTCCAGTTTATGTCACGGACGTCAGTACATTAAATGGACATAAAACGGACGTCCGGCGGACATCGTGTGCTATTAGGGGGGGTTGCACGAGGGGTTGCAATAAAATGCGCCGCATTCGAAAATTTTGAATTTTTCAAGGTCAAGCGGCCTCAAATTAATAGTTAGAAATTTGATTTAAAATTAATTATATATCTTTCGAAAAGTAGGTTCGTGGGCGCAAGTTATAAAAATATAAAATACCTATAAATAAAATGTTTTATTATTAAATAATGGCAGATATTTTCCTCTGAACTAAACATAAACATTAAATATAATAATAGACTGATGTAATAAATTCGTTAGTTTTATCAAAATAAAATAATCAAACAATAAATAAATAATTTCCTTGTACATTTTATTTTCCAACATATCAACGGTTCACGTCGGCCGTCCCCAGCAAACATAAAAATTGCGGCCCTTAAATGGGCCATTGTAGCGATCAATGGCTTTCTTATGGAATAGGCTAAACTTTTGTGGCCCATAATAAATTATATGCGGGCGTACCGTAACTTCATTTTGTTATGAATTGCCACATAATAAACAGAAATGGTCAATTAGGGTACAACCATGAAAAATGCTGCTTCAGTATATACATTGATGGTACTATTATGGTAATATGCAGGCTAATATTTTAAATGATTACGCGCATGCGCATTGAGAAAAATCTTTCAAGGCTTCACCGAGCAGCATCCGCCATTTGCATTTTCGTTCTATGCTTGGAGTGTGCGTTAAAATTTGTGTAATCTGACTTCTGACAGTTATTTCTGTAAAATTTGTAGTTTATTTTTTATAGTAATTTGTAATTTGTCATTAATAACTTAATTTTAACGTTTCTTGTAAGTTATTAATATTATTTGAGACTGAACATTTATTAAACATTCAAATACTTTCTACATTTTGAAATAAATAGCTACATTAGTCTAAGATCCGGCAGCTTATTTGTGCAGGTATCGAGTTCTTTTAATAAAATTAGATTAAAATGAAAGGTTAATAATAACATAACAAATTACAGCCATCTATATAGTATTTAAGCAATTATTGGTAAACCGCCCAGACAGCACAGCTCTGGTAGCAGGGCAGGGTGTATTAAATAGGTGGTGCGACGACAACTCTCACAGTGGCTTCATAAGTGCTTACTTTGTACATAATGTAATAGATGGCAGGACCAATAAATTCTCTCATTACTTACGCATAGATAGATAATTTTACAGGTTCTGTGCATACGTGCATACAGTGTTGCATACATTCCCGGCCTTTTGTTTTTTGTTTAGTGAAACAAGAGTCCAGTGACATCTGACATTAAGTAGCTAAATTAAAACATTGAAAGAATATATGCAACACTACATGCAGCATTGCACGTGTCGCCACAGCTAACCTCAAAAATATATATTTCTTAAGATTTACAAGTATTACGTAGCTATTATTAAAATTTCTACCTAGTTCCTGTACTTTCAACCAAAATCAAGTTCAACGCAAGGTGTATGAAGTTTTAAATAGTTTGTCACAATAAAATAAAACACTTTTCGCAGGTTAAGAATCTAACCTATAATTAGTAGTCTATCTTTATTAATCAACAATATTGAAAAATTATTTGCGTGAATTTTAAATATTTGCCTGGAGCCAGTTTGGCTCCAAGCGAAAAATGCCTATACAAACATTAAACATGAGAATAAATGAAAAAACCTTAAAATTTGTGGTTATGTTAGTTATACGATGCACATGCCCAGGTAATTGTAGGACCTTATTGCTGGCGCCATCTACTAAAGTAAATAGTAAGCATGCACTTATGAAGCCATTATTATAATAGGAAAGTGCCGTTCGTCGGACCACCTATTTAATACACCCTGTAGCAGGGTGACGTCATTATGACGTCTTTTAAAGGTGACTTTTCGTCGCCGACGTCATTGTCCCAATAAATGACGTACCAGAGGCGTGATATTTATAACGTACTTCTGACGTCATCATGAAGACGTCAAATACACGTTTATTTTAGGTCATTATTTTGACGTCACTAATAAATGACGTACCAGAGACGTGATATTTAATACGTACTTCTGACGTCATCATGAAGACGTCAAATACACGTTTCTTTTAGGTCATTATTTTGACGTCATTAAAATGACGTGAAATAAATCATTATAAAATAAAAATAAATAGAAGTATTTAGTAACTAGTTCAATTTTTGCCACATAGTAATAATAATTTTGTTTTACTATTTCTAACTAGGTATACAGCTTTTAAACATATTCAAATAAAGATGTTCAATGGTTCAGTGAGTTAAGTGTTAGGTTGCGAGTCAAGAGTCGGCGGTTCGATCCCTGCACATTCGGTTTTTTTTTTTCGTCAAAAACTTTATTAATGATTGTGGAAAAATATTATAATGAGAGGTTTGCATCCCTCATCGCAAAATTCACTGATTATCAATACGTCATATTGGCGTCATATGTATGACGTCATTGGGCTGAAACATTGTGCCGTCTTTTTCACGTCATTTTTACGTCATGCTGAAGGTGAAATTGACGTAATTAATGCCGAAAAAACGACGTCATAATGACGGCACCTTGCTACCTGTGAGGATATCCATACGGCATCAATTTCTTGTCCATATCGTGTCGCATGTCCAAGGACATAGTACGGATATCCTATGGACGTCTGTTTTATGTCCGTACATGGATATTCGTACATTATCCATGGGGGGATATCCAGTAGATGTCCATTTATTATCCATTTACTAATATTCCTATTCATCGTCCATTAAGGGATATATATTGGATGCCTGATCATTTTACTACTATCTGTATATAGTCCATGGAGAGACATTCAGTGGATATCCGTTCTCATCCATCAACGAATATCCATACATTGTCCAAATTCGCTGGACTTTCCGACGCTCATTACCAAACTTATTCACTCTTTCCTGTCAGATAGATCGCTGCAGGTCAGAGTGAATAATAAACTATCAACTCGGCGGGACATTCGCGCGGGCGTCCCCCAGGGGTCGTGCCTGTCGCCAAAGTTGTACAACTTATACATCTCCGACTTCCCGGAGTTTCCGAATTCGAACCTTGCCAAGTACTCTGACGACACGGCTATGTACGTGCACTCACACAACGTGCAAGCGGCTAATATGCTGCTGAAGGCACACTTGGCCCGTGCCACGGCTTATTACGATAAGTGGAAGATTTGGATCAACGCCGAGAAGTCGGAATCGATTCTATTCACGCGCCGCTTCACTGAAAATCGGATTTCAACACCACTTTCGATCGGGGGTAGAGAAATTCCAATCAAACGGTGCGTGAAATATTTGGGGGTGAACTTAGACAAACGACTGACGTTTAATACACACGTTAACGAGACGGTACGCAAGGTCTACTTCATGTCCAGGAGTCTGTATCTGCTCCTGGCAAGAGGTAGCGGACTCAACAGGACTAATAAAAAGTTGTTTTACACAATGGTAATCAGGCCGGCCATCACATACGTGGCGCCGGTGTGGTGCAGCATCCCGGCCACGGCAATGCGGAAGTTGAGAGTATTAGAACACAAATTTATGCGCCTCATTTCAGACTCCAGTAGGTACACCTCCCTCAGAGATCTTTATGCACGTTGCCACGACATAACCCCACTAGCGGACTACGTCCAAGAAACCTCACAAAAATTCTACCAGTTTAAACTAGACGGTAGCCCGCTTACCCGCAACATTACCCGAATCAGACAGCATAATGCCATACTTTTCGATATAAGACACCCCCTACCATACCAGGCGTTGCCTATCTTCCGGCAGCTCCCCTAGCCACACTTCCTTCAACGATAACTTACCCCTACCCCCTTACTTTTATCTTTCCTTAACTTTACATATTTCCAATCCCTCTTTCTCCCCATTTATATTTGTACAATTTTGTTCTTTTATCTTTTTTGTTGTTTTTGTTCCCTTTTTGTCTCTCGAAATCCCCTCTAGGCCGAAAACTTACCTAAATCCTAATTTTTTAAACCACAATTTTATTTCCACCCTACCTTCCTTGTCGGCGATCAGACCACAAGGTCGTCATTTGTTCGAACGGGTTTTTTCGTTTAGTTGTGTTGCCCGTATCAACAATTAAAATTACGAAGTGCGCTCGCCTACGATTTTAGTGTTCTCAGTGTTGTATTTATTTTTAAGCTACTTTTAGGTCCATGTGGACACATAAAAATACCCCCCCCCCCCCTCGAATTTACTTCCAAGCCGAACCGGACCTACTCCGTCCAGCCTCACACCCACCTCGGCGATGTTCGCCGTGGTTGTCTGGCTGGCTCCGGGCTAGGATCCGGTGAGGCACATAAATGTATAAAACTGTTAATAAATTGTTTATTGATTTTTATTGTTAGGTTGCGAGTCAAGAGTCGGCGGTTCGATCCCTGCACATTCCGTTTTTTTTTTCGTCAAAAACTTTATTAATAATTGTGGAAAAATATTATAATGAGAGGTTTGCATCCCTCATCGCAAAATTCACTCCCATGGACGTCTGTTTTATGTCCGTACATGGATATCCGTACATTACCCATGGGGGGATATCCAGTAGATGTCCATTTATTATCCATTTACTAATACTCATCGTCCATTAAGGGATATATATATTGGATGCCTGTTTCTGATCCTTTTACTACTATCTGTATATAGTCCATGGAGAGACATTCAGTGGATATCCGTTCTTATCCATCAACGAATATCCATACATTGTCCATTAAGGGATATACGTCGGATGCTCGTTTCTGATCCATCTACAAATATCCGTACATTGTCCATCTAAAGTATCCACCGTATATCCGTTTTTATCCATCAACGAATATCCGTACATTGTCCATTAAGGGACATACATTAGATGCTCGTTTCTAATCCATCAACAAATATCCCGTACTTTGTCCATTGAGAAATATCTACTGGATATCCGTTTTTATCCATCAACATATATCCGTAAATTGTCAATTCCAGACAGCACATAACACCCATTGGATGTCCATATTAAGTCCATATGAAGTCCTGGAAGTCCGTGTACCACAAACGAATATCCACTGGATGTCCACTTGTGGATTAATTTTGATATTTTTCTTTGGACATCCACTGGACATACAATGGATGTTCACCAAAAAGTCATACCTACTTAAACAAGTTATATAGCAACTTGGACCTTATAATTGAAGAAACAATATGTTTTATTAATTTTTTTAAAATACAGTCAAATTTCAATTTTATTAATTTGTTTCATTGTCCATCTGGATTGCAAGAATTAGTATAAATTTAAATATTACCACATATTATGCTAACTATTCTTCACGCGGCCAAAATGGCCAAACTGTTTACCGTTGATTGGAATATTTCAATCAAGGCTATTTATTTATTAGCTTCTTACCATATTTATGTATTTGTATAACTCACGTATGTTTAAAAACCGCGCGCTTTGTACTTGGAAATTATAATGTTATTGGCTCAAGTTGGTCAACTGACTCACAACTGAACCAATGAACAGCGACTTCTCTCCCGTTAGTCCCGTTCCAGTTTGCAAATGGCGGCTTCCAGTTCTTAGTGCTTGTTTAGCTCTGTTCTACATAATATAGGAATATCTGGTGGCTTAAACGACAATAATAATAGTGATGTACAAGGAACACGTACAGGGCTTTTATCTCTACATTAAAAGTGCAAACTTCTGGTGAAATACCGAGAGTTCATCTGAAAATTTGGCTTCAACAAATAGAAGCAGCTTTGATTTCAATTTATCTAGTTTAAAACCTGAATCTACTGGTGGTAAGTTGAATTTGTTATCCCCATTTATCTATGAAAATGTGTTTATATTTACCTATGTTACCTTCCAACCTGTTTATATTTATATAAAATTATATTTGACATTTATATCCCTGTCAAAAAATCCTTATAAAAACTTATAAAAAATGTATAAGTTTTTATAATTTTTGATGTGTGTATTTGAAATGTGTTTTAACTGTAAATTCTCATATGGTATCTACCAGTATTGATGAGTTGTTATAGTATATTTAATTAAAAGTTTTTATAGGTTTTTATAGTGTTTTGAATATAAATTCCCATATGATCTATTAGTATTGATGAGTTTTTATAGTATATGTAATTAAAAGTTTCTATAGGTTTTTACAGGTTTGTATAGTGTTCTGAATGTAAATTTCCCATAGAAATTCTATTAGTACCAATAGGTTTTTTACAGATTTTGGTTGTGATTTGAAATATATTTTTAATGCCAAATCCCATAAACTTACATAGGTAAGTAAATATTATTTACTTACTATTAAATATTTCAAATATCAATAGTAATATAGTGGTAAACACTAAAATACTGCAAAAGTCCTCTTGTTTCCTCTAGCGTTCTAGCCTAAACGCAGTTAATAAGTTAGCAGTAAAAGAGACTGCTTTACTTTCAATTTAACAAGCCCACGCTAGTTTCTTAGGTCACATTAGATTAGATATGAGTTAGCGACATGTATAACAGCTCCCTCTACTGGAGGCTGGAGTATGTAACACTAAACTTTCATAAGTTTTAATTATGTGTGTGTGTTTTAAATGTACATTCCTAGTATGAAACCTATTAGTATACGTAAGTTTTTATAGAATATGAAATACAAAGTTTTTTCATAAGTTCTAATTGTGGTCTGATGTGCGGCTATTTGAAATGTGTTTGTGAATTCCTTGCCTGAGGTCTATCAGCATTTGCATATATTAATAGGAAATGCGAAGTTTTTATAATATTTGCTGCGTACAATGGGTTTTTAATGTAAATTACCTAAATGGAATCTATCAGTAGTTATATGTATTAGTATATTTAAGTTTTTATAGTATTTGAAATACAAAGTTTTTTATAAGTTCTGAATATGGTTTGAGGTGGCTATTTGAGATGTGTTTTTAATGTAAATTCCTTACCTGGGGTCTATCAGCATTTGCATATATTAATAGGAAATACGAAGTTTTTATAAGATTTGCTGCGTACAATGGGTTTTTAATGTAAATTCCTTATATGGAGTCTATCAGTAGTTATACGTTTTCACGGTAATTGAAATATGAAGTGTTATAGATATTTTATATGTATTTGAAAAGTATTTTTAATGAAAATTCTCCATACGAGGCCTATCAGTATTTGTAAGTTCTTATATGGTGTTTGAAATACGAAGATTTTAAAGGTTCAGATGTGTCTAAGTTCTTGAAGTATTTGAAATGTGTTTTGAATGTAAATTCCTTGCCTGAAGTCTATCAACACTTGCACGTTTCAATAATAAACACGAAGTTTTTATAAAATTCTATGAGGATATGCAATGGGGTTTTAAAGTAAATTCTCTGAATGAAGTCTATCAGTATATTTATAAGTATTTATGGTAATTAAATTGCGAAGTTTTATAGGTTTTTATATGAATTTGAAAGATATTAATGTAAACTCTAAGTACGAGGCCTATAAGTATTTATAAGTTTTTATGGCGTTTGAAACACGAAAATTTTATAGATTCTGTGAGTTTTTAATGTATATTCCTCGCTTGAGGTCTATTGTAAAACTTTTATGCTTTTTAAAATACAATGTGTATATACTTACAATGGATTTTAATCTTACAATGGATTTTAATGTAAATTATATGAAATCTATTGTATTAGTAAGTTTAGTTTAGTAAGTATTGTAACTTTTTAGGTGGTGTACTATTGAAATCCCATGAAAACTTTTCAAATTAATAGTTGAAGTCTTATAAAAATTATATCCTTATAAAAATATATAAAATGTCTGCTAGGAACTCCTTAGTATATCTTTTCAATTTCATTACTCTTCAGATCCCATAAAAAGCCACAAAAATATTCGATGTAATACCTTATTACCACTTTTTAATACGTATCCTTATAAATCCTCATTAAATTATTATATAAACTAAACTGATAACAACCCCTCAGATCTTACAAAAACCATATACTAATTGTTTCTTATAAAAGATTACATAACTTCTATTTGATTTTACTGATGAAACCTTTTCAGTTTCAACACTATTCAGATCCCATGAGAACTTATCAAATTAAAAGTTGTAATGCCATATAAAAACTGTTTTTAGTATAAACACTTATGGAAACATACCAATAACAACATGGGTATTCCAACTCAATTAAGACTCCTTTAGGTACTTATTCATCCCAATATAATTTCTATATGGCAAAATTAATGTACTGTATAAAACCTTATAAACCAGATAGGCTCTTATGATTACCCATAAAAAATTTATAATTATCTATAAGTTTGAAATAGGATTTTTTGAAAGTGTTTACCTGCTAACCCCACTTTTTAAGCAAAATCACATTTATGCACCGTTGGAAAGGTTACTGTTACCCTACCCAGCACCCCTTTTCGCTCCCCGGTCCCGTAACTTTCTCATTTTTTTTCGCATAATTGTATAATTTTTGTTTTTCGTAAATGTGCTCTATCATATTTATACTATTTATTACTTTTTAGAAAATTTGCAAAATCCGAGATACATAAACTTTATCAGACCCCCCAACAGCAAATACATACAGTTAACTAATAATGCGAATTAGCTCGCTTTCTTCCAAAAAGTAATTAGTTACCAATTTAATTTGTTTATTCTAATTTTTTTTTTGTTTTTAAATTTTTTTAGATTCTGATGTTAATGTTTATTTGGATGTTAATTATTTTTAGATTAAGGACTTAATACAGCCGGGCAGAAGAATAACTTACGATTCGAATACAACGATGCTTGCAGCAAACAATAATTCAAATTCAATTTTATTATGTAAGTATTAGGAGTTACCTTTCATGAATTGTTTCTTTCAGTTATGAGTATGAACTATATGAACCCCTGAAAAATCACCCTCAATTAGATGCACCCCCCCCCCCCCTCAAAAATTGTTTTAAATAAAAATTAAGCAGAATAAAAATCTCCAAAAAAGTTCATATGACACACTTAATGTTTGTTGCAGAAAATAAATTTTAGATTTTAGAAATCGTACGTGTTTAGATAATTTTGAAACTACCATCCCCACGTTTAGGCAGGTAATGTTGCCATGCCATGATGGAATCTGGTGATACATTTAGCATGAGTGCTCTTGAATTGCAATGATTTTTTAGGGATTTCGAGGAGTAGCTTATTGATAACTTTTACATTCCTGTACAGGGTGGACCAAATTAGATGGGATTTGGGGGTTTCTCTAAAACTATATGGCAAATAGACAGATGGGAGTCCTGAACTCGATTTTCGAGAAACAAACAATGGCGCAAAATGCGATCGTCTATCTTTTTCGACTACCGAACTACAGAGCGTTTTTGAAAAACTGGCATTTTTGGATGACTCCTAAATCTCAATTACCAAGTGTCGAATCAAAAATCGAGTAACACATTCTTAGAGCGCCTGAGTAGAATTCGTTACTGATAAGAAGAAAATTATGCTAGCCTCAATTTTCGAGGTATGGACATAACTTGCGTTTTTTAAATAATTTTGTTTCATTTAAAAAACACAAGTTATGTCTATATCTCGAAAACTACGGCAAGCATAATTTTCTTATCAGCAACGGATTCTACTCAAAAAAGTGCCTTAAAAATGTGTTACTCGATTTTCTATTCGACACTTGGTAATTGAGATAAAGGTCATCCAAAAATGCCAATTTTCCAAAAACGCTCGGTAGCTCAGTAGTCGAAAAAGATAGACGATCGCGGTTTGCGCCATTGTTTGTTTCTCGAAAATCGAGCTCAGGACATCTATATTGGTTTTTGTCTATCTGCCATAGTTTTAGAGAAAACCCCAAATCCCTTCTAATTTGGTTCACCCTGTATATGTAAAAAAATATAAATTTAACTTAAAAAATGAAAAATTGATATTATTTGAAAAACATATCTAGCTTTGTCTATGAGTATAATCATGCAGAAATTAAGCAGATTTTCCTACATAATTTACAATTTTTAGGTGCGGCAGAAATACATCGTAACGCTGGCACTGTCGATGCAATAAAAAATTGATTAAGTTGAGCCAAGGAGAGACGAAACATGAGGAAAGATAGAATAGGATAGAATATATATGATAACATAATGGAACTGATGTATAAATAATTTAATTCTAGATTAAAAAGTTCTTTTTTACATTTTAACAAACATATATCAATATATAACAACATCTAATCAACAGTCAAAAGTATTGCAGTTATTTGAATTGATTGTTTTTATAAATACATAAAATTTATTAAATCTATTTATCCATCTATTTATTTTTATATGATTTGAAAGTGGTAGTTGCAACGGATTTAAAGCCAATTTGAAATAAGTTATAAGCAACGTTGGCATTGGTATGTTGCATATGGTAAGCATAAGTTCTCCTTTAGCACCATATACGAAATATTGCTTTTGCTATTTGATACTTAAATAATGAAATTAGTGCACATATTGTGGGATATATCCATATATCCATTAAATGTAGAGGTCAACCAAAAGGGCGTTGCTGATGAGTATCTGTTTATTTAGTCAGCATTGGCCTTAACGATTAATTTATTTAGCAAAGAATAATTGACTATATACTTGGTGCAAAAGGCAAAAAATATATATAGTCAATCCCAAACCTATAAATTAATTGTTAAGGCTGATGTTGACTAAATAAATAAATTCTGATTAACAAAACTATTTTGAGTGGCCTGCAGTTAATGGACGTCCACGGGATGGCCAGTGGATGTCCACAAGCGGACACAAAATGTGTTACCTATGGACGTCCCAATTTGTGACAAACGTATGGTCTATGGACATATAATGGATATCCCTAATGATTTACGATGGATATCTTATGGACATCCAAAGATGTGACAAAAGAATATCCACTGGATATCCCATGTGGTCCATATGTGATCCATAAGGATATCCGTTTTATGTCCATTTACTGTATAACAAATACGTCCTATGTATATCCAGTGGATATCCGAAAGGATTTACGATGGATATCTTATGGACGTCCAAATTTGTGACAAAAGAATATCCATAGGATATCCTATGTAATCCATATGTGATCCTTAAGGATATCCGCTTTAGGTCCTTCATGTCCAATGCGGATATCCATAGGGCGTACATAGGATATACTTGTGCTGTCTGGGCGCAGTTCAGTAGCCGAATGAGTTAAAGCGATGAGTTATGGCTAGAGTTTCGTCTGGAAATCCACGTATTTCTGAACGTCAAAAAGTGATTTGTAGTATTTTTTGCCAGAAGTGTGAAATCTGTGCTACGGAAAGTACAAAAGGCCCCAGCGAATAATTGTGCATCCGTACGAGTAAAGCAAGGTTCGTTCCTGCTATATTAAGTGAGTTTTTGAACCAAAAATAATCATTTGACAGTGACATTAAAAGTCTAAAAACTTTACTCCCATTTACGGTTCGCCACCGGAAACACTTCCGAGATATCTAACCCTACATCCAAAAAACATAATCTGAAAATTTCTTCGAACTAAATACCACAGTTACCAACCGAAATTTTTAAATTTTTATTTGACACCGAATTTGACAAAAGTGATACCAGGTCCAACACTTTTTCATTCGACCACCTTCCCTCGACCGGTTCAGATAAAACCGGTCGAGGTCCATAGACATTTATAATTTAAAAATAAGACAAAGTGACATGGATGTGACACCGTCCGCAGAAGGTCGAGAAGCCGTGCGCAAAAACTATGCAGTTGGTCGAAAGGGTAGCCAACCCTACCACCCACACGTAAGTCAGATAACGAAAGCGACACTTCCTGTGCCTCATTGGATAGAAGAGCATTCGCAAAGAAAACAACTTTAAAAAGAAAAAGTGATAAACCGATGATTCAAAAATATGCAGAGGCTGAAATGGACAGCGGATCAGAAGGTAGCCAAAGCAGCGTTAAAAATGCACCAACCAAACCAAAAACCCAAACAGGGTCCAACAACTCTTCGAACAAACCAAACCCGGACATAATAAATCTATCTAAGACTCGATCAAAAGTTAGGAAGATCCTTGAAGACGGTAACACCGGATTCACACACCCAGGGTCATCCAAGAAATCGATACTGCCACCGTTGTCCCCAGCGATAAAAACCAAGAACAGACATGAAGGACAAGCCAGAGTTGACGAAGATATATGGATGTGGTGCCACCACAACCCCAGCTGGAGTCGGAGTCAGTAACCGCCTCCCATCGTTATTCATGGCAGATTTATCAAACAAAAAGAACTCTTTCTCTTTCTCTTCTTTAAAGATAAACTCAGAGACAATCATTTGTGGAAACACTCAAATAACACAACTACGCTCCAGCTGGCAAATCGCGCTGACTGAAATATAGTAAATGATTACCTCAACGAAGGGAAAGTAGAGTATCAGACATACACCCCCAGAGATGAAAAGATACACGCATTCATCCTCCGGGGGGCTGTATCATCCTGTGGAAGTCCAAGAACTAAAGGATGAACTGAAAACTAGCCACAATATTAGGGTCAAGCAATTATACACCCTAAAAGGTACTAGGAATACACTTTACATGGTGGTCACAAACAGTGGGGTGACTCTAAAAGACCTTCAAGGCAAAGTGAGATACCTCGACTATACCTCCATCCAATGGGAGAGACACATAAACAATAAAAAAATTATTCAATGCCATCGGTGCCAGCAATGGGGGCACGCCACCTCGATCTGTCGAGCGTCCCCCAATTGCTTGAAGTGCGCCGATTGCCCGAAGAATAGAGAAGAACCGGCGAGATGTGTAAATTGTCTAGAGGCTGATCCCGCAAACAGCGTTACTTGTAGGGTGCACAAACAAAAAATAAACCAAATCAACTTGGGAATAACGAGAACTCCACTCCTCCCACAAATGAAATATGTGGCGGCACCACTGCCTAAGGCCATTGCATGGACCCAAAGGCAACAGCAGCCCCAAGAGAGACCTACACCCCCTCCCCTGACCAGAATACCAGAGAGGTCATCGCAACCTTCCGCCAGCCAGCGAAGCCAACCATCCAATGGGATGATGAGCTCCGACATGTCGAAGTTGAGGATGCTGAAAGAACAAACAGACATCATGGCCTCTTTGGTCAACATTGACCAATTATTGATGCGGATGACGCAATTGAACAAACAACTCAAGAACTGCACCGACGCTTTTGACAAATTTTAGGTGGTGACGGCCTTCTTCCAAGGTCTGTCCGCAGATGCCTTTTAGACTTAGACTCTCTTCTTGGAACGTCAATAGTGTATAGGTAACAAAATTCGTTTTTTGATCAATTATTTAATGAGGCATAAAACTGACATTATGCTGCTGAATGAAACAAAACTCGACAGACGCGACAAGCTGAAGAGGGTATTCGACAATCCGCAAAGATAGGGCCGACATCAATAGAGGAGGCGGCGTGGCCGTACTCATAAAGTCAGACATTGCGCACACGCATCGTACTCTACGGAATACTTCCGTGGAGAGCGTGTGTGTGACCATAACGCGCGACATCATGCATGGAACTGCAATCGCAATAATGCAAACGGCAATACTCTACGATCACGTGAGTAATCGTAACGTCGTGTTGCAGTATCCGGACAATCCCACACATTTTCCGGATAACGGTACACCTTCCTCCCTCGACATAGTGGTGTGGGAAACTCAACTCCACGCCACCCGAGCACTGGAGGAACTCGCATCCGACCACAATCCAATTCTATTAGGATTGGATAACATGTCGCCAGTCGGTGTCTCTATAAGACACACATAAACACTCACCTACACTTTCAAACACAGTCGCCGAACTGGAAAATGTAGTGGGCGAGTTCACAAGGGTACTGCAGGACGCCAAACAGAGAGTTGCCACAACCACAACGATTAATCTGCACAAGAACCGACTCAACGCAGCGGTCATACAAGACATGCGCGAGAAAAATCGACTAAGATGGCTTTGGTAGCAAAATCGCGATGTTGACGCTAAGGTCGAGATGGGTAGGCTGCAACGGCAGATCAGGACCGCCGTTAATACCGCAAAAAACCGGAAATAGCGGGATAGGCTGGAAGCGTTGAATCCTCAAGACAACTCGCTGTGGAAGCAGTCGAGGGCCATGAAAAATATGCGGGAGGTCATACCCGCCATAACAACACCAAAGGGACAGACGTTGATGACAGTCTCTCGAAAAGCAAACTACTTAGCTGACCAATTCTAAAATATACATAACATACAAATACCAAACAATCCGGAACACGACCGCATCGAAAATGACGTAAACGAACAGATTGGCCATGACATCCAATTGACGAGACGCGAATTTCTAAAAGTCATGGTCATGTCCTCGGAAATTGCGGGTATTGTCCGGACTTTACCAAACGACAAAGCTCCGGGTTCGGACGGCATCGAATATAGACTGCTTAAATATCTCCCGAGGAAAGGTATTGTGCAATTAACGTATATTGTCAATGCGATCCTGCGACTGCAGCACTGGCCTAGTCAGTGGAAATGTGCCGTGGTCGGGCCAATCCTCAAGCCGAACAAGAACGCAAAGCTCGTCGGTAGTTATCGACCGATCTCGTTGCTGTCGGCGATCTCCAAGTTGGTGGAGAAGGTCATCCTGATCAGACTAGATGCCGCTCAGGATGAACTTCACATCGATGACGAGTGTCAGTTCGGCTTCAGGCGGGCAGGAGCACTGTGCAGCAGGTCGACAGGATCGTGAATGACGTCAAGGTGCAATACAACCTCGGGAAGAGCACCGTTATGGTGCTCCTCGATATTGAGAAAGCCTTCGACGCCGTATGGATCCCGGGGTTACTCTACAAACTAAACTCATTGGACTTCCCAACCCACATCACAAAACTTATTCACTCCTTCCTGTCTGGTAGATCGTTACAGGTCAAGGTGAATAATAAACTATCAACTCGGCGGGACATTTGCGCGGGCGTCCCCCAGGTGTCGTGCCTGTCTCCAAAGTTGTACAACTTGTACGTCTCCGACTTCCCGGGGTTCCCGAATTCGAACCTTGCCAAGTACGCCGACGACACAGCCATGTACGTGCATTCTCATAACGCACAGGCGGTTAACATGCTGCTGAAAACGCACATGGCCCGTGCCACGGCATATTACGACAAGCGGAAAATTTGGATCAACGCCGAGAAGTCAGAAACGATTCTCTGCATGCGCCGCTTCACAGAATACCGGATTCTGCTAACGCCACTTTCGATCGGGGGTAGAGAAATTCCAATTAAGCGGTTAAGTATTTGCGGGCGAACCTAGACAAAAGACTGACGTTTAATACACACATTAACGAGACGATACGCAAGACTACTCTATGTCCAGGAGTCTGTAACCGCTCCTGGCATGGGGTAGCGGACTCAACAGGACTAATAAAAAGTTGTTGTACACGATGGTAATCAGACCGGCCATTACATACGCGGCGCCGGTGTGGTGCAGCATCCCGGCCACGACAATGCGGAAATTGAGAGTATTAGAACACAAATTTATGCGCCTCATTTCAGACTCTGGTCAGAGATCTCTATGCACGTTACCACGACATAATCCCACTAGCGGACTACGTCCAAGAAACATGGCAAAAATTCTATCAGTTCAAACTGGACGGTAATCCGTTAACCCGCAACATTACCCGAATCAGCCAGCATAACGCAATACTTTTCGATATAAGACACACCCTACCATACCAGACGTTGCCTATCTTCCGGCAACCTCCCTAGCCACACCTTCCCTCTGCCATAACCTATCTCTACCCTACCCTTTATCTTTCACCAACTTTACATCTTTAACTCCCTTCCCCCTCTTTATTATGTCTGTACAATTTTGTTCCTTTATCCTTTTTGTTCTTTTTGTCCTCTTTTTTTCTTTCCAAATCTCCTCTAGGCCGATAACATCCTATAAATCGAAACTTTTTAAATCATATAACTTTTAACCTGCTCTACCTTCCTCGACGACGATCAGACCACGAGGTTGTCATTTGTTCGAACGAGTTTTTTCGTTTAACTCTGTTTTCCCGTATCAACAATCAAAATTTTCCAAAAGTGCATTTGCCTAGTGAGTTTTTAGTTATTTATAGTGTTTTTCAATTAGTTTTAGGCCCATGTGGGCACATGTTTTTAATTTTTAATGCGGCAGACAGTTTCTAGTAACCAAATTTAATTACCATTAAGCCGAACCGGAACCACCCCACCCAGCCCCACATTTACCACGACGCAGCAGCGCTGCACGCCGTGATTGTCGGGCTGGCTCCGGGCCGGGATCCGGCGAGGCGCATTCTTAAATCGTTAAATACCAAATAAAGGACCCCGGAACAAAACCCATGAAAATGTTGATTCGGTGGAATCGGCTGAAATTTTGATATTTTGTAGTTAAAGTCATGCTGATCAAAAGTTCTTATCACATCGAGCCAATCCTATGAACAGGTCTTGAGATACAGCTTGTCAAAGTTAGGTAATTTGCGTCATTTTATACATTCAAGAACTTTTTACTCTTAAACTATTAACTTTAGCAAAAAGTTTCAAGGGTCGAAATATTTTTGTTCAACTCTAATGGAGCTCAAGAATTTTTTCAGAATTTTTTAATTGATTTTTAGGTTAGGTAAAATATATACATGTCATATTCCGGCATGCTTGGATGGGATTGGCTGAAGCTTTGCTATTTTGTAGTTAAAGTCATTCTGATCAAAAATGCCCATTGCACTGTTGTTAGACCTTCAGGCACTCCTGGAGCGAAAACTACTCATAGGATAGATTTAGTGCAATAGGAGTTTTTGATCAGCATGACTTTAACTACAAAATAGCAACGTTTCAGCCAATCCCACCGAAGCATGCCGAAATATG
The DNA here is from genome assembly GCA_936432065.2 of Rutpela maculata. Classification (NCBI taxonomy): domain Eukaryota; kingdom Metazoa; phylum Arthropoda; class Insecta; order Coleoptera; family Cerambycidae; genus Rutpela; species Rutpela maculata. The sequence continues at coordinate 68,922,528 of OW386286.2, forward strand.
TCATATATATATTTCACCTAACCTAAAAATTGATAAAAAAATTCTTGAGCTTCATTGGCCTAGAACAAAAATATTTCGATCCTTGCAATTTTTTGCTAAAGTTAATAGTTTAGGAGTAAACAGTTCTTGAATGTCTAAAATGACGCAAATTACCTAACTTTGACAAGCTGTATCTCAAAAACTGTTCATAGGATTGGCTTGATGTGATAAGAACTTTTGATCAGCATGACTTGAACTACAAAATACCAAAATTTTAGCCGATTCCACCGAATCAACATTTTCATGGGTTTTGTTCCGGGGTCCTTTGTTTTGTGTTGTTGTTGTTGAGTTATAAATCAGAAGGTCGGCAGTTCGATCCCACATTCATCAAGTTTTTTTTTTAGTTGTTTATTTTTAAGGTAATAATTGCTTATAAAACCGATGTACAAATGTACTTTTTTTCAATTTTAGGTCTGATATGATATTATACCTTTACCGTTTTTTGTCCTACACGTTTCCCAGGTTTGTATAAGTTTGTATAGGTTTGTTAAATAAATTGGACATTTTTTGCTTAAGACTTACATAACTTCTAAATGGTGGTACCTAGGCAAAAAACCGCTGCCCAAGGAATCACTACTTCCACATCCGGATTCTCTATCCATGTCACTCACAACGAAAAAACTTTGTATGTGGAAATAATTGTTTATGGAACTTTAATAATATAATATTTGAAATCCTCTACCCCAAAAACCCATAAAACGATACCCCACATCGGTAGTGGGGTGGGAGTGGTGAAAGGGGGTGGTAGTGTGGGTGGATGAAGTAAAAAAATATTTTGAGGTTTCTGAGGTTTCTACACTAAATCACAATTTTTTTTCATCCCCTTTAATAAGGGGGTGGGGGTGGTAATGGGGGTGGCTAATGCCAAGAATTTTTTTGAGACCCTAGCTTCTCTTGTATATACTAAATACCAATTTTATCAACTCTTACCTGCTTGATTTACCCATTTACCCCAAATGTACCCCAATTTACCCCCCAACCCTTCGTCGGAACAACATGAAAATATAATCTAGTTCCATATCTCGTTAAAGTACATACGTGTACCAAATTTCAAGTCAATATCTTAAACAGTTCCAGAGTAAACGTGCGCCCAAAAAAAAGTTACAGACAGACAGAAATTTTTTTTTTCGCTCAAACTTAAAATCTTGACGTTTCATGACATTTTAAGCCTATTTGAACAATACAAATTTTTAAAAATTTTTTTGTCGTTACTATACTTCCACGGGATGTGGAAGTAAAACTACGCCCTAACGAATGTGTAAAGAATTGAATTATCTAAAAGTCTTTTTTTAAATTATTGTCATAATCCAAAAATTAATGAGCTAGGAGCGGTCAAAGTGGAGATTTTCTTTCCGGAAAATGCTGTCAGCTAAATTTGTAGAGATATGATGTTCTGAAGGGTCACAAAATGCTACTTTTGATTCGTTCGTGCCAAGCCGAATTTTCGGATTTCGCCGTGCAATTTACGCTTAGGTTTAACTGGAAGTCTTCCTCTTTACGTCACGACATCGTATGGCCGTCCCGCTGGTGTTTTTCGAAAAATATGAACGTGTCCAGATCGCATTTCTTCGGATCGAAATGCGAGCTGTTTTTTTAATATTTTTCGCAGAAACGGTAAGAGCTAACTCGAAATAAAAAATAAGGTCATTACGAATCTTTTGCACCAATCAGAATTTCGATATGTTTTTTCGTTTCGGAGATATTTACTGAAATGCCGGCAACTTCTCAATCTTGGCTCCTAGGCCAAAAGACTACTCTTACGAATTTAAATAGAATTAAATTTGCTAAAAGAATTTTTTTTTACTTTGTGAATTGCGGCAAAAATAAGGAAACTGGAGGACGCGGAAGTTCGGACTTTCTTTTTTTCGAGAAAATTTCGCCACTTTGTCACCGTAATTAATCGGTATTTAAATTAAATTGATCTCATATACGATGTCCACTTAATATCATGTATTACCTAGATGTTCCATTAATCCCCGGCCCTTCAAAATAAAGGTTTCTGGGAAAAATTATTTTTTTAAGATTTACATGCATTTCCTAGGAAAACGTGAAATTTTTTTCATTTATTCGAACACCAGCTTCCCCCATCGCGGGTGCCCCAGCTGACAACCGTTTCCTGTATGTAAACACAATAAACTACTACATATGTGAAAATCAGCCTTAATGAAATCACTAGCTCCAAAAGGTCGCTCTCTCTCTGGCTATTATATCTACAACAAATTAAAACAACTTTTACATGATTTCTTTATGAGGAAATGTTATTGTTTAACACAGGTTCTACTGAAATTTTAACTTAATGCAACAACTCAATTGACTCTTTATTGATGATATGCAGCTCTCTTAATGTCTACTGCGATGAAACCTCGCTAAAAACGTCCTCGACAAGCTACTCTTTCAAGTAAATCGAAAACTAAGTTTTATTTAAATGACTGGCGCGGCGCATTCGCCAAAAATTCTAAAATAATGGTAATAATATTACACCGGCACACAAAGCAATTTTTGAAGAAAAAAGAGTCAGTCAGCCGATTCTGACATTAAATTCGATTTCAGCGATCAAAAATACATGGGAAACAAGCGGTCCCGTGTCTGCGACTGAAAATTTTTGTTTTTTGTGTGCCGGTGTTATTGATCTGGTATTAAGAGAAATTTAACAAATCGAGACTTTCTCGACTATAAGATATGTGTGTCATATTTCCTCTGTGCAAAAATAAGATTCAAAGGTATTAGATATGTGCTCTATGTGTGATTTATAAGGTTTATACAATATGCCCCATTTCAAACTTGAACACCTTGATAAAAGTTTTATTACTTCCACGTCCAGTGGAAGTATAGTAACGACAAAAAAATTTTAAAAAATTTTGATTGTCCAAATAGGCTTAAAATGTCATGAAACGTCGAGATTTTAAGTTTGAGCGAAAAAAAATTTCTGTCTGTCTGTCGGTCTGTCTGTCTGTAACTTTTTTTTGTACGCACGTTTACTCTGGAACCGTTTAAGATATTGACTTGAAATTTGGTACACATATGTACTTTAACGAGATCTAGAACAAGATTATATTTTCATCTTGTTCCGTCGAAGGGTTGGGGGGGTAAATTGGGGTAAATTTGGGGTAAATAGGTCAATCAAGCAGGTAAGAATCCATAAAATTGGTATTTAGTATATACAAGAGAAGCTAAGGTCTCAAAAAAATGTTTGGCATTAGCCACCCCCATTACCACCCCCACCCCCTTATTAAAGGGGATGAAAACAAATTGTGATTTAGTATATGTACAGTAACCATAAACCTCAAAATATTCTTTTACTTCATCCACCCCCCACTATCACCCCCCTATCACCACCCTCCACCCCACTACCAATGTGGGGTATCGTTTTATGGGTTTTTGGGGTAGAGGATTTCAAATATTATATTATTAAAGTTCCATAAACAATTATTTTCACATACAAAGTTTTTTCGTTGTGAGTGACTTGGATAGAGAATCTGGATGTGGAAGTAGTGATTCCTTGGGCAGCGGTTTTTTTGCTTGATGTCGACCTGGTTTTTTTAAAGGTAAAAAAAAACTCTGAAAACTAATTTATCACAAAATGTTACATTTTATTTACAGCAATCAAGGCCTACTGCGATTTGAAAAAATCTAAATACAAAAACATGTTAAAGATAAATTAAGAACAATAATATTATTACTAATTTATTATTCCAAAAAAAGTAAGTCATGGAATAAATATGAAAAACAAATGACAAAAATATCACTAATCAGTCAAAATATAAATGTTTAAATTGTGTGAATATTGTCTCAACCGCTTTATGACCCCATTAGGATTCTCAAGAACTAGGATGAGACCAGTTGGTTGATGACAAATGACATTCATTACCGAACACCTAATGTTTTCTTAAAAAAATGTATGTTGTTGACTTTTCTCCCCAGGCTTCCGAACATTCCATTCTTCTTTCTTAATTTTCTATAAGTTTGCCATAAAAAACAGCTGATGAAATTATCAAACAGAGTTAGTTGTCTACTTTCAATTAGTGTCAGAAGCTTTATGTGCTGAAAATCTCTAAAAATTATCCATAATATTCCTTAACAATTATTATGGAGGAACTTTTAGTTTAGTATTGTAAAAAATAAATCAAGAATAGGCTTGTAAATAATGAATGGATGTTTCTATACTCTACTGATGAGAACTAACGAGTTCGATAAAACTTGTACAACTTTTCTAGAGTTGAAATAGAATGTAAGGTTCAATAATTCTTGTGAATGACTGAATATCAATAAATAATTTAAGTATCTTCAATATATTTTTTTTGCCTTAAAACGCCAGATATCTTATCATGTAATTCAATACTTCGTCAGTATTAGCTAGAAGAGTAGTTGTTTTGATTGGTTTTCCAATAATGAGTGTTTTAAAGTGTTTTCCTAAGTAGTATATTAGCGTGACCCGATTAAGGTACCAATATACAGAAAGTAGATAATTTCATATTAAATAAAAAAGTGTGAATGACTAAATGTAAATAAATGATTTAAGTATTTTCAATATATTTTTTTTCTTTAAAATGCTAAGAATCCTATCATGTAATTCATTACTTCGTCAGTATTAGCTAGAAGAGTAGTTGTTTTGATTGATTCTCCAATAATGAGTGTTTTAAAGTATTTACCTAACTAGTATATTAGCGTGCCCAGATTAGGGCAACAATATACAGAAAGTAGGTATTTTCATAAAAAATAAAAAAGTGTGTAAGCTGTGATTTGCATAATACCTAAATAATATTCTCTAATCATGATAAAAGCAAATAAATAAAAATAATTTATTGTAATAAATCAAAACGTCATTTAGAGCATAGAAAACGAGATATTTACAAAAAACTGATTCTTGCCATCTTTGACCATGAATATCTTGACTCGCGTACACGTGGTTCTATGAGACTTTTGAGCCAACTTATAAAATTCCAAAACGAAGATTTATATAAGTTTACAGCTTATTATCTTTCATTCCGAATTTTTTCCTTTTTTATACCTTATATGACTGGATTAGTATAGATTATTTTAGTATCCTGAGCACTATATCGGCGCTCTGTTTCCCAAAAATTTCCCACAGCCAACTGTGGTCAAAATAGGCCGTTCCTGCACTATTAAGAGCAACGTGCACATGTGGCTATTGATGGCATCTCGTGGCAAGCAACTTCGCTTTGGACACTTCAAATACAACTTACTACTTATTTATTCTTAAGGTATGAATTGTATAAAATTGTATTTCATTATAATTTTATTACATGTATTAATGTAAAGAGTTACCCACGCGCGGAATTTTCCTTGTGGGTTTTTCGAATATTTATGTATATGTATACCTACTAAATTGTTAATGCCATTATATTATTGTATCCTAATTGGTTATAAATAAATATTATTATTATTATTATTATTATCGAGCTAAAATCCAGTCACCCTTCTCTGTGGCTCCGACCCTCACAGAGGGGAGCTGGTAGTACCGGTAGCCACTCCCCACGTCCGTGGGGTAAGTGACTACTGGGTCCGGGAATCGTGTGCCCTGAGCAGACGTAATGAACCGAGAATGACGGCCTTCTGCATTCTGCCGGCTAAGATCTCTGCCGAATTTCGGCATGCCGGTATGATCTTGAGTTCCGAAAGCAGTGTGTGTCTCGTTCCACCGAGGGCTCCTATAATCAGTACCACTATCTTAACAGTATGGTCTGGATAGAGTCTGATGCGGAGTTCGAAGAGCAGATCTCGATATTTTGTCCGTTTTTCCTCCTCCTTCAAGATAATGTTGTTCTCCGCGGGAGCCGAGAACTCCACGACGAACATTGTCTTGAGTTGATGGTCGAGGAGTACTACGTCAGGCTTGTTGGCTTGTATTTGCCTGACGGTGGGAAAAGAGTAGTTCCAATAAATTAGACACTTCTCATTTCCCACAACGGACTCAATATCCCCCGGAGCGTAAGGCAGCACTGGTGTTTCGTCTATCCCATACGAGTGCCTTAAATGGTAATAAAGCACTCGTAATGCTCCGTCGTGCCTTTGGATATAGGCCGAGACTGCATATGTCGGGCAAGCCGACAGCAAGTGCATAAGAGTCTCTGGCGCCCTGCGGCAGGCCCTGCAGCTGACATCAGGGACCTCTATACCCATGACACGACTACGATAGACGAGGGTGTTAAATACACCATCCTGGCAAGCCATTATGAATCCCTCGGTCTCAGACTTCAGCCCGGCTGACCTTAAGAAGGCAAAGGTCAGCCTTTCGGATAAGCCAAGGTTTTCTATATTTTTATAGAAAACTCCATGCATTGGCTTATCCGTGTGAAGCTGCAGAAAGTTGTTGTGTTCTGCAGCTTTAATTTGGGCTTTTTGCCGAGCAGGTTCCAACTCGGTGACAGAGTCGCGATTTACCCGCTCGACGTCGAAGGAGAGACCAAGTTCATCGGCTGCTCTCTGTGCTGCCTTAAACAGAAAGGCTCCTACCCCTGCATTTTCATGGTCTCGGACCACGCAGAGGAGGGGATCCGAACTCCTGATGACCTGACAGGCTCCATCCAGAACCATCCTATTATGGAGACTCTCCAAACTCAAGAGTCCACGGCCTCCCCGATGTCGTGGGAGGTATAGCCGTGGAACGGACGATTTAGGATGCAAACTCCTATTGAGATGCATCTTCTTGCGGGTTCCTACGTCGAGTTGACGCAACTCTACTTGAGTCCATTTCACTACTCCAAAGGAGTAGAGAAGGATCGGAACGGCAAGCATGTTGGTAGCAGACACCTTGTTCTTCCCCGACAGCTCTGAAGACCAGATCTGTCGGAGTCGGTGCTGATACTTGCCGCGGAGAGCGTTTTTCACTACACTCACTTCTTGGGTGGAGCGTTGCTCGACACCCAAGTAAGTGTACGACTCTCCGGCATCTAGATAATGTAAGATGCTTCCGTCCACGAGCTGCGCGTCCTCTCCGTAGTTCTCGCATCGTCCTCTCTTGAGATGGACCAGTGCACATTTGTCTAACCCGAACTCCATGCCGACAGCCTGCGTGTACTCCTGTACCACCCTGAGGGACTGGTGTAGGTCCCTCTCTCCGGAGGCATAAAGTTTAAGGTCATCCATATAAAACAGATGGGTGACCTTATGCCTCCTATCGACAGGGGTACCGCAGTTGTATCCACGGGTTCTCCGGAGCGAAACGGATAATGGCAGTAGTGAGATGCAAAATAGAAGGGGGCTGAGGGAGTCTCCCTGAAATACTCCCCTTCTGAATGTTACCGACTCCGTCTGGACTCTATCATTACCCGATGTAATGGTAAAGCGAGTCCTCCAGAGCGGCATCAGTTCTTCGATGCATCTCACTACGGGACCAGGTACCGCAAGACATCGGAGCAAGTGTACAATAAGCTCGTGCGATGTCATGTCAAATGCCTTGCGGTAGTCGATCCCTCGTTGCTCATATATCCGCTCGTAAACCGGTTCAACTGCGTGGAGCACTCGCATGTACAAGATGCGTGTAAACACCTTGTAACATGCGTTTAAACAGGTTATCGGGCGGTAGTTCTTTGGATTAGACAAATCTCCGTTCTTCGGGATCAGCACTGTCCGCCCCTCGACAGCCCAAGAAGGAATTTGCTGCTCCCCATTTAGCCATGAATTGAAAATTCTGGCTAAATGGTGGTGGGTACTGGATAATTTTTTCCACCAAAAGTTATTGATCCCGTCGGGATCTGGAGCAGCAAAGTTCTTAGAGCCCTCAAGAGCTCTTCGAACCTCTTCTGGGGTTATCGGTTGGCACACCTGTTGTGCTTGCTGAAACCTTTGACAAAAGGTTTCAAAGTGTGCCAGGGCTGGAGAGTCTCTGTTGAGTGGAAGCTTCTGTTCGTACAACGTTTTCCAGAAGTTTTCCACCTGATCTGCAGTCGGCGGATTTTCAGCAACACGCTGGGGCGGTTCGAAAAGGCGCGAGGGCTTTTTGCGGAAAAGTTGATTTTCCGCTAGCCCCCTCGCCCGCCTCACTAGTGACTTCTTACAAGACACTAGCATCCGTATCCTGTCGAGGCAGTGCTGTTTGATGGTTTGCAGCACTGCCCCATTGAGTTATTATTATTATTATTATTATTATTATTATTATTATTATTATTATTATTATTATTTTTTTTTTTTTTTTTTTTTTTTTTTAGCTAGCTAAAAACCAGTCACCCTTCTCTGTGGCTCCGACCCTCACAGAGGGGAGCTGGTAGTACCGGTAGCCACTCCCCACGCCCGTGGGGTAAGTGACTACTGGGTCCGGGAATCGTGTGCCCTGAGCAGACGTAATGAACCAAGAATGACGGCCTTCTGCATTCTGCCGGCTAAGATCTCTGCCGAGTTTCGGCATGCCGGTATGATCTTGAGTTCCGAAAGCAGTGTGTGTCTCGTTCCACCGAGGGCTCCTATAATCAGTACCACTATCTTAACAGTATGGTCTGGATACAGTCTGCGGAGTTCGAAGAGCAGATCTCGATATTTTGTCCGTTTTTCCTCCTCCTTCAAGACAATGTTGTTCTCCGCGGGAGCCGAGAACTCCACGACAAACATTGTCTTGAGTTGATGGTCGAGGAGTACTATGTCAGGCTTGTTGGCTTGTATTTGCCTGACGGTGGGAAAAGAGTAGTTCCAATAAATTAGACACTTCTCATTTCCCACAACGGACTCAATATCCCCCGGAGCGTAAGGCAGCACTGGTGTTTCGTCTATCCCATACGAGTGCCTTAAATGGTAATAAAGCACTCGTAATGCTCCGTCGTGCCTTTGGATATAGGCCGAGACTGCATATGTCGGGCAAGCCGACAGCAAGTGCATAAGAGTCTCTGGCGCCCTGCGGCAGGCCCTGCAGCTGACATCAGGGACCTCTATACCCATGACACGACTACGATAGACGAGGGTGTTAAATACACCATCCTGGCAAGCCATTATGAATCCCTCGGTCTCAGACTTCAGCCCGGCTGACCTTAAGAAGGCAAAGGTCAGCCTTTCGGATAAGCCAAGGTTCTCTATATTTTTATAGAAAACTCCGTGCATTGGCTTATCCGTGTGAAGCTGCAGAAAGATGTTGTGTTCCGCAGCTTTAATTTGGGCTTTTCGCCGAGCAGGTTCCAACTCGGTGACAGAGTCGGGATTTACCCGCTCGACGTCGAAGGAGAGACCAAGTTCATCGGCTGCTCTCTGTGCTGCCTTAAACAAAAATGCTCCTATTCCTGCACTTTCATGGTCCCGGACCATGCAGAGGAGGGGATCCGAACTCCTGATAACCTTACAGGCTCCATCCAGAACCATCCTATTATGGAGACTCTCCAAACTCAAGAGTCCACGGCCTCCCCGATGTCGTGGGAGGTATAACCGTGGAACGGACGATTTAGGATGCAAACTCCTATTGAGATGCATCTTCTTGCGGGTTCCTACGTCGAGTTGACGCAACTCTTCTCGACTCCACTTCACTACCCCAAAGGAGTAGAGAAGGATCGGAACGGCAAGCATATTGGTAGCAGACACCTTGTTCTTCCCCGACAGTTCTGAAGACCAGATCTGTCGGAGTCGGTGCTGATACTTGCCGCGGAGAGCGTTTTTCACTACACTCACTTCTTGGGTGGAGCGTTGCTCGACACCCAAGTAAGTGTACGACTCTCCGGCATCTAGATGATGTAAGATGCTTCCGTCCACGAGCTGCGCGTCCTCTCCGTAGTCCCCGCATCGTCCTCTCTTGAGATGGACCAGTGCACATTTGTCTAACCCGAACTCCATACCGACAGCCTGCGTGTACTCCTGTACCACCCTGAGGGACTGGTGTAGGTCCCTCTCTCCGGAGGCATAAAGTTTAAGGTCATCCATATAAAACAGATGGGTGACCTTATGCCTCCTGTCGCCGGGGGTACCGCAGTTGTAGCCACGGGTTTTCCGGAGCGAAACGGATAATGGCAGTAGTGAGATGCAAAACAGAAGGGGGCTGAGGGAGTCTCCCTGAAATACTCCCCTTCTGAAATATACCGGCTCCGTCTGGACTCTATCGTTACCCGATGTTATGGTAAAGCGAGTCCTCCAGAGCGGCATCAGTTCTTCGATACATCTCACTACGGGACCGGGCACCGCAAGACATTGGAGCAAGTGTACAATGAGCTCGTGTGATGTCATGTCAAATGCCTTGCGGTAATCGATCCAGGCCATGGAGAGGTTACGCTTATACTGCACGGAGTCCTGCGTGACACACCTGTCAATCAGCAGGTTCTCCTTGCAGCCAGCGACACCTCTCTTTGACCCTCGTTGCTCATATATCCGCTCGTAAACCGGTTCAACTGCATGGAGCACCCGCATGTACAAAATGCGTGTAAACACCTTGTAGCATGCGTTTAAACAGGTTATCGGCCGGTAGTTCTTTGGGTCAGACAAATCTCCGTTCTTCGGGATCAGCACTGTCCGCCCCTCGACAACCCAAGAAGGAATTTGCTGCTCCCCATTTAGCCATGAATTGAAAATTCTGGCCAAATGGTGGTGGGTACTGGGTAATTTTTTCCACCAATAGTTGTTTATCCCATCGGGACCTGGAGCAGCAAAGTTCTTAGAGCCCTCAAGAGCTCTTCGAACCTCTTCTGGAGTTATCGGTTGGCACACCTCGTTTGGTTGTTGAAGCCTTTGACAGAAGGCTTCAAAGTGTGCCAGGGCTGGAGAGTCTCGGTTGAGTGGAAGCTTCTCCTCGTAAAGCGTTTTCCAGAAATTTTCCACCTGATCTACAGTCGGCGGATTCTCTGCAACACGCGGAGGCGGTTCGAAAAGGCGCGAGGGCTTTTGGCGGAAGAGTTTATTTTCCGCTAGCCCCCTCGCCCGCCTCACTAGTGATTTTTTACAAACCACTAGCATCCGTATCCTGTCGAGACAGTGCTGTTTGGTGGTTCGCAGCACTGCCTCATTGAGTGTGTGATGGACGCGTCTTAAGTTGGCGGCTATTCGACGCACTTTAGGCGTAAATGGCCTATTGGCCGCCATGTAGTCCATCACACATTGGATACGGGATGCGTGTTGCCTCGCCGACCGGATCTTGGCTTCCATCTTTTGTATGCGCCGCTCCGCCCTCTCCTGTGGGGAGGCAGTATTACGCCTCTCCGTCCGAGAAAAGCGTTGAACAGCGGCATACACGGCACAGTTAATGTGCCAGATGTCAGCCCGTTCTGGTAGCGCATCACGAAGTTCTTCATCCACTCTGGCCAGGTCTTGTGGCCCGGGGGCTTTTATGTGGTGTAGCCCCCGTCTGGTACTGAGGCCCTCTGGTACTGGTGGAACAAGGATTATTATTATTATTATTATTATTATTATTATTATTATTATTATTATTATTATTATTATTATTATTATTATTATTATTATCTAGTTAAAAACCAGTCACCCTTCTCTGTGGCTCCGACCCTCACAGAGGGGAGCTGGTAGTACCGGTAGCCACTCCCCACGCCCGTGGGGTGAGTGACTACTGGGTCCGTATTATTATTATTATTATTATTATTATTATTATTATTATTATTATTATTATTATTATTATTATTATTATTATTATTATTATTATTATTATTATTATTATTATTATTATTATTATTATTATTATTATTATTATTATTATTATTATTATTATTATTATTATTATTATTATTATTATTATTATTATTATTATTATTATTATTATTATTATTATTATTATTATTATTATTATTATTATTATTATTATTATTATTATTATTATTATTATTATTATTATTATTATTATTATTATTATTATTATTATTATTATTATTATTATTAATATTGTTATTATAGCTAAGGTCTCAAAAAAAATTGGCATTAGCCACCTCCGTTACCACCCCCACCCCATTATTAAAGGGATGAATGAAAATTGTGATTTAGTGTGTGTACAAGAACCAGAAACCTCAAAATATATTTTTACTTCATCCACCCCCACTACCACCCGGTAACACCATCCCCATCCCACTACCGATATATCGTTGGGGTATCGTTGTATGGGTTTTTGGGGTAGACGATTTCAAATATTGTATTATTAAAGTTCCATAAACAATTATTTCCATACAAAATTTATTCGTTGTGAGTGACTTGGGGTTTTTTTAGTATAATATCATAAATTAATAAAATAAATTAAATTGCAAAATAACGCATAAACACCAGCTCCTTAGCTAAAATGAGTATGGCAGAAAACAGTTTCTGAGGAGTAAGGATTATATACACTGTAAAAAATGAGGGTTGCTTGTAAAATTTTAATATAGGTAACTTTACCCGCAAGGAGAGTGTAAAATTCAATTTACCAGGGAGAATTACCCAAAATATAAGGTGCCAAATAGAAATTCTACACTCTTTTTGTGGGTAAAGTTACATTACAATTGGGTGTAATTTTACACGCAACGACGGTTTTACTATGAAAAGAAAATCCTGTCTGGATAAGGGGCAATTTTGTTACACCTCCGTGGTGTGTAAATATAAAAGTGTATGTTGCGCTCATAGTTAAAATATGACGAGAATGACGAGAAATAACGAGAAATCGTCGATTTCTCGTTATTGTCGTCATGTTTTAACTATGATGCACTCTTATATTTACATATTGTAACGTGTTTCCACCCCTAGGAAACCACCCTTGCAAATTCCGTGTGTTCCAAAAATTATAACAAGAGATGTCCACTAACACACTTTATTAAATAATTTACTGTATACTTCACAATACTGATTATTAACTTGAATGAACTTTACTGACTAAAAATAACAATGTTTTTCACTTTGTTTTTCACATTGGAGTCTTAACCTCACTTCTCACTTGTCAAATCCAAGACTTCAAAACTTTCTGTACTCTCTGAACTACTCGCCGAGAATGCGGTCGGTCTTTTATACCTAAAAATGACAGATCTCGATTGTTCTGTGATGACGCCACCATTCTCTAGATAATTCCAGATGTCATCACTCTAGAACTACTACTGGTAGGTTCTTTCTCGAGTAGGTGCAAATACATCTGAATTAATTTAAGGAGTTGCAACACATCACACTGCCCCCTCCTTAAGCCTGATCGTCCCGGTCAGGCAATTTGGAATCATCGGTGTATTTTACCAGTCTATCCAAATATACGATCTTCATCTTGGACTTTTTGCTTCGTTGAATCCGATAAACGACATCATTTATTCGGGTAATAACAGTATACGGTCCATCCCAAGGAGGTTGAAGTTTTGGGGGTCTCCATTCCTTCCGCTGTGGGTTGTACAACCAAACCAGATCTCCCACCTTGAATCCCCCTGTACCGGCACTCTGATCATAACGAGCCTTCAATCGGTTACTAGTTTTGTTCATCTGCTCTCGGTCATTCTTCGGCTGTTCTCGGCTTCCATTTCTGTAGTTGCTCATAGAAAATGGTTCCCCACGGGCAGCACAATTCTTACACTTGCGACACCAAGCCTCCACATCCTGGCGACTATTAACCCAATAGAACTGTTCCCGTGCTCTATTCAATGTCTTGTTTATGCCGAAGTGCCTGCTGGACGTTTCATTATGCGCTTCCTGGAGCACTTCTGGTACACGACACCTAGGAATCACTAGACGCATGGCAACCTGCTTCCCATCTGGGCTTTCCCATGCTCTCCTCAAAAGCCCGTCTACGACCGTAAGTGAATCCCATTGTGACCATAAAGCCTTCAGCCCCACTTCTTTGTCGGAAACATCCTTCCCTGCTGGACGCGTTCCCTCTTCTTTTGCTCGCAACATGGGTCCGATTTCTACATCGCGCAATTGCTCTTGCCTCAGAATTTTCTTTGACCAACTGTCTGGAAGATCAACCTTGACAGTGTTGACTTCAACCATGTTCGGCAATTTTCTCACCTGAGGGTAGCGCTTGCAATCTTCCTTGTCTGTTTTTCTGTATAATGCAGGAGTTTTGACTGCCTGCGTTGTCAACAGCCTGGTTTTCTAGCATTGGTCGTTCACTTTTGACAAACTAAGTTGTTCGTTCCCAATCCTTAACACTCGCATTCCTACGTCAATAATAAATCCATACTGTTCCATAATGTCCAGTCCCAAAATGAAGTCATCCGTGATGTCAGCCACGATGACTATGTGGTCGAACCTTAAATGTCCAATCTGCAAACCCAGGTCTACTTCTCCATGAACCGTAGCCCTGTCCCCCGTATCTGTCCGGACGATCACCTCATTTTGCCTCTTGTTAATCTTTATACCCGATATAAATCCTGGACGTACTATTGATGACGTAGTACCTGTGTCGATGGTAAATAAACATTTTCTTCCATTCACATAGCCTTGTAATAGCAGACTATTCAAAATTTCTCGAAGCTGGGAAATCTTTATTTCTCTGGGGTCACTGCATTCCCTAGCCAGAACAACCCCCCTGGCGTAGTTTTCCTGCTTCTCTTCAAGATTCGCAGCATTTATTCGATTCTCCGAGTTCTGCTGTTGACAGTCTCGTTTCATATGTCCTACCTTGTCGCAGTTGTAACATTTAATACCACCACTCGGCTTTCCTTTATTTAGCTGTTTTTTCTGCTTTCCAGGTTCATCCAATTTGTCGAATAATTTGGTGAACATTTTCTGCATCTCAGTCAACACGGGGTTCTGGTTCATTTCTGGTTGCGATTCTTCGAGAGTCACAGCTCGCACTCTCGACCTTGGAGTATCTCTGTAGGTGGCTTCTACTTCAAGTGCACGCACCAAAGCTTTGCTACTACTTTGGTGTCTCGTCAGCCTCAGAACTCGCCTGACTTCTTCGTCCCTTATACCATCTAAAAAGGCCCCCACGGCTAATTGTTCCTGAAATTCTCTAGGTGCACTCGGATACGCCAGGTGTGCCAGTCTCTCTATGGCAGCCTCGAATTCTTGTAAACTTTCTCCAGCCTTTTGTGTCCGTGATTTTAGCTGGGCCTGGTATACTTGGGCGAGATGTTGGTCGCCATATCTCAAATCCAATGCAGCTTCCAAGACTTTGAAGTCCCTTTGTTTATCCACTGGGATAGTCTGAAGCAACTCTGAGGCCTGGCCCCTTAACGCGAGAACTAATGCCATGGCCTTTTCCTCGTTATCCCTGTTGTTCGCACACGCTGCTGCCTCAAACTGCCTCTTGTACGTCGTCCAGGAACTTTGGCCGTCAAAAGAAGGAGGTTTTAGTCGCTGACCTGATGATACCACCTGCTGGTTTCCTCTATCTCTCAACTGTCGTTTAAGCCGGTTTATTTCTCCTTTGACTTCTTCTTCGAACTTGTTTACTTTTTCTTTAACTTCATTTACCTCCCCTTTGACTTCGCTTACTTCCTCCTTGATTTCACTCTTTAGTTCTTCATTGGCAGAAATGATTGCGTCCTGTTGTGTTTTTATTTGATCGCTCAGAATTTCCCTTAATTCTTCCTGGCGTTTTTCTTGTTCTTCTTTTTCTTCTTGACGTCTTCTTTCTTGCTCTTCTTTTTCTTCTTGACGTCGCTTTTCTTGTTTTTCCTTCTCCTCTTGGCGTCGTCTTTCTTCCTCTTGACGTCTTTTTTCTTGTTCTTCTTTGTCTTCCTGACGTCTCCTTCCTGTTCTTCTTTTTCTTCCTGGCGTCTTCTTTCTTGTTCTTCTTTTTCTTTCTGGCGTCTTATTTCCTGTTCTTCCATTATTTTCTTAAATTCGTCCCTTTCCTCTTGATGTTTCCTTTCTTCATCCTCTTTTTCTTTCTGGCGTCTTCTTTCTTGCTCTTCCTTTTCTTCTTGACGCCGTTTTTCCTCCTCCTGGCGCTGCTCTGCCATCATCCTCGTAAATTACGCAAGTAGGTCCTTCATTTGTTTCTCCATAGCCATGCTTCTTGTTGTAATGGACATACGATTATGTTAAAAATAAAATAAATTTAACTGCCACGTCAATATCGGTAATGGAACTTTCCAGAAAAATCTCGAAACAGCACGAAAAAGTCTTATCCAGAGTATTGTCACTATCCAGTTCAGAGAATTTAATAATCTCCACTAATGTTCAAATAGAAAAGTTCTAGAAATTTTTCACGCACTAACACAAATGAGTTTTTTCAGTATCTCTATCACTACTCAGTTTAAAGGATTTAATTATTACACTAATGTCCTAATTAAAATGTTCTACAATGTCTCAAAAATGCACTTAATACTATTTTCCTGTTCGAAAGTAACCCTCGAACAATGTCCAGTAAATTAGTCCTCTGTGTTAGCACTAACCCTCGAGAATACTTCTCGAACACTCCAACACAACTTCAGAGCTCCTCTTGTCATAAAATTCCGCTTTCTGACACCAATTTGTAACGTGTTTCCACCCCTAGGAAACCATCCTTGCAAATTCCGTGGGTTCCAAAAATTATAACAAGAGATGTCCACTAACACACTTTATTAAATAATTTACTGTATACTTCACAATACTGATTATTAACTTGAATGAACTTTACTGACTAAAAATAACAATGTTTATCACTTTGTTTTTCACATTGGAGTCTTAACCTCACTTCTCACTTGTCAAATCCAAGACTTCAAAACTTTCTGTACTTTCTGAACTACTCGCCGAGAATGCGGTCGGTCTTTTATACCTAAAAATGACAGATCTCGATTGTTCTGTGATGACGCCACCATTCTCTAGATAATTCCAGATGTCATCACTCTAGAACTACTATTGGTAGGTTCTTTCTCGAGTAGGTGCAAATACATCAGAATTAATTTAAGGGGTTGCAACACATCACAATATTTTATTGATCAATTAATAACACATAACATATATTAATGACAATGGGGGCACGATTGATTTATTTTCAGAGGAATGTTCTTATGTTATGGACACTCATCTTTTGTAAACAGTAAAACCAATAAAAAATTCATATGTGGGATTAACAAAAAAAATATTTGCCAAGTTTACTATAAAACATTGTTAGATAGTTCTTAAAAATTCGTGCGCTCTTTAAAAACAAATTTAAAAAAATATATGGATAATTAATTTTTATTTTCGCTGACTTAAAAGTAAATAATATGGTACAATGTTAAAAATGTTTCTAAAAAACATTTCTTTAGTGCTGCTGACTTAAGCGTGTTACTGGCGAGCGTGCTCACACTGTCGCGTACTAGTTTCATTCCCTGTCTCCAACACTAGCAATGTCGGTAGTAGATGAATATTGTCTGCGCTTCTTCCGGACAGCATTGGCTTTGGATCTGGAGGTTGTCTAGTATGTGTGTTGTGTTTATATTTATTCATCCATATACGCACGTCATCCACAAATACATGAGATACCAACGAATATTTCTTACGATAGCTTTAAAACTACCTGTTTTAATATACTATAGTCTTGACAAAGAGAAATCAAATGCTTTTATGTTTAGGACTGATTTATTACATTTATTACATGTTTTTGTCCCCTTAAGTAAAACTCTAACAAGTAGTTGTAGTTGTGAAGGTTCGACTGTAAACTTGGTAATCTCAAAGCATATTAGATTTATAGACCAGCATTAATAACCACCTCAAAATAATTTTATAAATCAATTATAAAATTACATTTCCAAAATTCTCCAATAAAACTCGACCCTCCTAAGTTGGACTTAATAGCTAGAGAGTTTTATTGAAGGCTTGATAAATACCTTGATGAGACAGTCATACACCAGTAAAGACTAAAAGATAATTTAGTTATAATGAAAATTCTGAACGCCTTTTAAAAACTTTTTTATAGGCAAAACTATCTTAAGTGCACTTGACATTTAATAAATCTGGCATAAATCACTGGTTTATGAGGGGGCCATTATAAAACACTGATAAAACCTAAATAAATCTAAAAGGCATTTAAATTGTTACTTGGGTAATAAACTCATTCCTCTTTCCAAGACTATTACAGTAACAAATTACCAGTCTAGTGTTCGTCGTATTGCACGCAACTTAAAAATGAATGAGTACAAGGAAAGGATAGTTTCAATAACTTTCGTCGATCCGTGAGTATGTACTTGCTGCGCGCATGCGGGAGAGTCGAAAATTGCCATGCCAACTCACTTTTGCGAGTTGGCACGGTAAAGCATACCGACAAGGTTGGCTCCAGCAAGTTGGATCGTGTATAGACCCCTTTAAGTCAAACTGCTTAATTTATCTTAATATACTTATTCAGAGAATATATTAACTCATTAATTCTCATCAGTCACTGCTGTCGTGTCTTGTCCTGATTGTCGCATGGCAGACTCGCCATTCACCGATTAAAAGGAGAAGGTTACCGTCATTTTGACTCCGCTTTTTCGGCATCCATTACGTCAATTTCACTTTAAACGTGACGTAAAAACGACGTAAAACTGACGGACAATGTCACAGCCCACTGACAGTCATACATGTGACGTCAATATGCCGTATTGGTAATCAGTGTGTTTTGCGATAAGGGATGCAAACCTTTCATTATAATATTTTTCCACAATTATTGTGACGTATACTTTCCGGTGAGGCCGGAAAGTGGTCACTTTTGGCACCTTAGCAACGGTTCGGTTACTCGGGCGCCACCTTTACAATTTTTTTCGTGGGGCAAAGGTCCCACACTAGCCTCTTAACACAGCCTGTTACAGTAGGGCTGGGATAGCTACAGTGGAGAAAACAGTAACTTCCAGTGGGTCAATTTGGGAAAATTGGACTGTTACACAAACAGCAGTAAAACACAGAATTCGGTAAAACAAAATATCTATTTATTTCCTATAAGTTACAGTGATAACGAAACTATTTACAGCTTAACTAGTTTAATATATACAGTACATTCATAACGCACAAAAGAGCAAACCCAGGCTGTGACGTGCTGATGATTACGGTAAGTGCTACCATGCGATACGGTGACGTTACTAAGGTAAGCAGGAGTGAAGCAGCGATATGACGGTAAAAATAGCGGTGACGTACAGTTTGACAGACAATGACAGGCTAAAGGAGTGAATTGCCGAGTTAATCAGGTTACGGGTTGTCATTAAATACCAGGAAGAAACAAGCAGTTACCAAACAAAGCAGCAAAATTAATTATTTTAAGGGTCAAACTTGGCTAATACCAGAAATCTCAAAGCTGGAAGAGAGGAATGATTAGTCAAGCGGCATTCTGCAACTCCTGGCCTGTAACAAGGTATGATTAGAGTGGTATGCACACCAACGGTCTCTGGGAAGAGCGGCTAGACCCCAGAGTGGTTAGTGTGCTAATCCTATGCCCACGACGTACCTTCAGGGAAGCGGCGAGACCCTCGGGTACCCCGAGAACACAGAACTCTACCTAACTAAAAGAATCCTGGAAGCGGCAACCCAGCAGATGCTCTCGTCCTCCTGGCCTGAAATAAATGTATGATTAAGGTGGTACACACACCAACGTTCTCTGAAAAGAACGACTAGACCCCAGAGCCGTTAGTGTGTGGGTTCCATGCCCACGACGTACCTTCAGGGAAACGGCTAGACCTTCGGGCACCCCGAGAACACAGAACTTTACCAGTAACAGTGTTATAGGCAACAAAGAATTATTGAAGCGGCAAACGCACCAACAGCCTCTGAAAAGAACGTCTAGACCCCAGAGTCGTTGGTGCGCCCAACCTATGCCCACGACGTACCTTCAGGGAAACGGCTAGACCTTCTGGTACCCCGAGAACACAGATCTTACCAAAACAAAGAACAGAAAGATATGAATCCCTAATATCAGCCAAGTCGTTACCTGTACCTATTATTTATGAACCTACTCACTTTTCGTCCTGGCCCACGTCCGGTCTAGTAACGGTCTCGAGTCGCACTCCTCGTTTCGGTCTTCTCAGCGGTGACTATAACAGAAGATTCACGGTTAGAGTGGGGAACTCTATATTTACTGCGTGCAGTAATGACGTAGTCGTGGTAGGAGCAATCTTTAAGGATCGGTACTTGCACAGTTGGCGGGGCTCCTGCTTACTGCTGGACGCGTCTAGAGTCGTGGAGCGGCCGACCACGATTGTTTGATATCACGAGTTTTAATAAAGAGTTTCCTCTTTCAACAAGCCGGTAGAGTGGGAGAATGTGCAGACACGGTGCGTAGCGGTAAATGAATACTTGTATTATTTTCAGGTGAAACGGTTAAATGAAAAATATTTTACAAGTCAGAAATCGCGGACTTTACCATAATTTTCTGTCTCCCGGTCTTAGAAAAATTTCACTTACTCTTATTTCCGGAGCTGGCTGCAGTGGGCACGTCTGGTCGCTGTTGGAGCTCGTGAGGAACTGAGCTGTCTGCTCTCAGTGCCTCGGGTATCTAGTCCACTATCCCCTCTATTCGCGGTAATGACGGGGGAACGGTGCGCGTGGATATTGATTGACGTAGGCGCAACTTAGTACAGTGTCGCGGAAATATAATTCAAATATTGTACCTTACGCCACGAACACAGTGAACGCCGGTTACCTGTTTTCAGGTAGTCGGCGCCGACCCGCGCTTATAAGCTTTGAGAATGATTGCATGCATTTAAATTGGCAGTAGCACAGTAGATGCAGGTTCCGATTAGTCGGCGCTGGTAGTCGGTACCGACCATTTTACCGGAATGATTATTTAGTTCTTTCTTACCGGCTGCACGCGCTGGTTTTCTATTGATTATGGATATGGAAAGATTAATTGCTGCTGTATTTGTAAGAGATCCTATATGGGATAAAACACATAGATTTCACTTTAACAGGATTCAGACTTTACATAGCTAAAAAAATTCCCTGAATTTTACAGGTTTTCCATGACAAAAAAAAATGTTCTTCGGTGGCAAATAATTATTATCTTTATGTTAAACGTAATTTTAGGTAGGTAATCAAATAATTTTTACTTTAATTTTCAATTTGATAAAAAATAATAATTTGCGGTATAAAATCGACATTAACTGGATGAACGAAGGTTGCAGTTAAAAATAATTTAAAATAACAGTGGGAGCTCCTAAGTAGTTTATTGTTTTCCATATCGTGACTCAAAATTCCATGATTTTAGCGAAATGTTTAAATTTCCCGGAGATTTCCATGATTTTTTTAGGGTTTTTAAAATTCCTCGAATTTTCCAGTTTCTTCAGATTTTCCATAAGACTCCGAACCCTGTTTAATAGAAATGTGTTGGATAAATATTGGAGGGAAATGAGTGATGAGTTGAATGAACTGACAAATTCGCCTGCCTCTACCTGCATTTACTGTGTTCGCTTCAAAAGCAGGCAATAAGCGTCGATCGGTTCCGAATTTCGGAAAGCAGAAAACCTGCCGCTACTGTGTGGACGGCGTTACGTCTGCTGGCGGGTTCCCTGGAGAAGGCACTTCTGCTCGCTGTCGTTCACTGGTAGCAACTGAATGCTTTCTGCGGAGATCACGGTTTAGTATGCATTTTCAGTTTCGGCTGGGCCTGGTGGGGCCTATTAGTTTATGCGGTGATATAATTATTTTTTACACCCTGGTAACTTTTATTAAATAATTCAACAGAAACATATCTATTTATGGAAAATATAAGTGGTTTATTCGGGTTGAAAATACGCTTCATTACATTATTAATAAAATTTTTAACGAAACAAAAAAAACAGAATGCGCAGAGATCGAACTACCGACCTTTTGACTCGCAACGCCACGCTTAACTCACTGAACCATTGAACAGTTATATTTCAATTTCCTAAAAAACTGTTAGTTATATTCGACATTTTTTGTTTGCAATCCCAAGGTGTAATATTTATGTTCACTACTTAATTAATTTGTAATATGGACTTGCATCACTTAAAAATGACGTGTAATTGGCGTCACCATATTACCCTACCACAGCTACACCTTAAAAATGACATCTAGATGACAGCATTTATTACGCCAATATGACGACTCTAATATGTTACGTCATTATTACGTCTAATGACGTCTAATGACGTCTACTGACGGCACATCATCTTAAAACGACGTCATAATGACAACATCTTGCTACTTGGGATATACACTACGCTTGTTACATCTGAAAATCATTGGAAAAATCGTATTTCAATCGCATGTTTGACTTGAAATTTGAAAAGTTAAATTACATGAAAAACTACCAAAGGAGTATTACCATTAAAAATCAGCGGAGTAGCCAGGGAGGGGGGGCTAGGGGGTACCTGCTCATGATGTGGTGCCCCTACTGAGTTAATAATCCGTATTTTATTCTT
Organism: Rutpela maculata; assembly: GCA_936432065.2. Classification (NCBI taxonomy): domain Eukaryota; kingdom Metazoa; phylum Arthropoda; class Insecta; order Coleoptera; family Cerambycidae; genus Rutpela; species Rutpela maculata. The sequence goes on from OW386286.2 coordinate 68,944,700, forward strand.
ATTTGCAACTTCTTTACACCGCATTTTAAACTACTGCCCCCTCCGCCCTAAAAGGCTGGCTACGCCACTTAAAAATACTATGAAAAAATCTGAAAAATTGTACAGGTATCCAGTACATATATTACGCCTAGAACGTGAACATTGTTTTTTGTAAAAAAAAGTTATAATTGGGTTATTCTGATAACGGTGTATATGATTGATAGTAAAGGAAATTCTCTCAGCGTTTTGGTGGTGTAATTTTCATTTTTTTTTTTAAATTTGCAAATACGTTTCTTTTTTCGATTGAATTTGCACCCCTCGAGGTGTGAACTTGCGCCTCGATAATGATATTGGAAATAAAATAATAATAAGTACACAGTACAAGAAACATTTTTCAAGCTAATCGCGATAAAAAATTGAAGTAATTAGAACATAAATGTGCTACGGTATATGAAAATAAAACATATAATAATAATTTACGGCTCAGAAATTGACAATATTATATGTTTCATAAAAATTCTTAACTGTTTAAGTGGTTACAAAGAACGATGGGTTAAAGATAATCATTTCGGGCGACATTTTGAAGCTAATGTATTCTTATGTCAAATTGACAAGTGTTGACATTTCATTATTTAAACAATATTATGCCCAAAAAAGGACCACAAATTACCAAAAAAATTGTCATAATAATTGTTCTAGCTAAAAAGGGCTAATTCGAAATTTTAAAATTTTTATTTACCTTTGACAGTCTTTTAATGCAAAGTAAAAAAGTCACATATATTATTTTATTTATGTTTACCGATTTTCAGGCACCTGACTTTTCATAAACAATTCATCATAACTTTTATATTTTTAAAGACAATAAACGAAACATAATCAAATGTACTTTAAAAGATCATATTAGCAATTTTTTCCTAAACTATTTGAATTACTGATACGACTATTTTTAGGTTTTTCTCAAAAGACGGAATTTAATTTTCATTTTCATTTCCGTAGGAAAAATTTTTAATGCGACCTTGCTATTTTCTTTCATAAATCAGAAGTAATTTCATAAACTTTATTTTTTTTGCCATTAGTCATTTCTTAACGATATCCTTCGTAATAATAAAAGTATTTTTAAAAAGTAAACACAAATTAAACAAGAAATAATTTTAATAAAACATAACAACCATGAATAAATAAAATAACAAAATTATTAAAAACCTAAATTATAATAAACCGTTATAAAAATTGTTTAAACTGTTTACCGTTTTGATTAATACACAGAGTAACGCGACTTATTGTTGCACGTCTAATATTCTCTAGTTGTTGAGGTGTTATTTGTGCAATTTCGTGTCTAACTCTCTCTTACATGTTTTGCCTTGTGATTTGAGCAGTCGCGTGGACTTTATTTTTCAAATGCGCCCAAGTAAAAAAAAACCGACTGGGTTAAGTCAGAAGACCTTAGAGGCCATCTGACTGGACAATGCGAGTCCCAATCCAACGAACAAGTCATTTAGGTAATCCCTAGCGTTAATAGCATTGTGTGGTCCAGCCCCGCCTTGTTGAAAGTAAACCTCGTCAATATTGGAACTGAGAATTTGAACAAACTGTGATTATTACATTTTGTAGAAATTCTAGATACCTTAGTCCAGTTAGATACACTAAATCACATTTTTTTTCATCCCCTTTAATATTGGTGTGGGGGTGGTAATGAGGGTGGCTAATGCCAAAATTTTTTTTGAGACCTTAGTTTCTTTTGTATATACTAAATACCAATTTTATGGACTCTTACCTGCTTGATACAGCTATTTACCCCAAATTTACCCCAATTTACCCCCCAACCCTTCGACGGAACAATATGAAAATATAATCTAGTTCTAGATCTCATTAAAGTACATATGTGTACCAAATTTCAAGTCAATATCTCAAACGGTTCCAGAGTAAACGTGAGCACAAAAAAGTTACAGACAGACAGACAGACAGAAAATTTTTTTTCGCTCAAACTTAAAATCTCGACGTTTCATGACATTTTAAGCCTATTTGAATAACAAAAATTTTTTGTCGTTACTATACTTCCATTGGATGTGGAAGTAATAAAATAAACTGAAAAAAATTAATAATAATAATATTATAATTTGCAGACATTTATCTCGAAAACGGTTATGAACAGATTAGTGTTGATAATGACATCTTTTGGATTCTGCTGGCTCATTCCAATAAAATTAAATGTAAATTACTCTTTGATACCGGATTTGGCAATGAAAGGTTTATTAACATATCCGCATTAGCAGAAGAGTATGGTAAAATGCTCAGCATTACTGGGCCTTCATTTTTACTTCCACATCCAGTGTTACTAATTGCCATTAGACAGAAATGTGGTGACAAAGATTTGTCTTTATCAATCGACACTAAAGTTGATTTTTCTTCCATTCCGCCATCAAGGGCTTGCTTTGTCGAGCATATCCGACGAAGTTATTCACAATATTCCAAAGCCTTGGAATGATTATGGATGGCAAGAAAATGGAGAACCTCTTTGGTGTTCAGCAGACTGCCTCAATCGCTTTTTTATTTTTTGTGTTAAATGTCAAAAACAATATATTTGCAATTTTTTTTAAACGGACGCCATTTTGAAAGTATAGCCAATTTTTTTTAGGACATGTCTTAAATTGTTCCTTAGGATTTAATCTTTATGAAAAACATTGCCCCCAAGGATCGGGGGGGGGGGGGGGTATCTGAAAAAATAGTAACGCCTATCCAAATATTATATAGGAACGAAATTGTAGAAAATTGTATGCACTTTGTTTTTTGTGCAGAAAGTTTTTCTCCATATTTTTTAGTCTTTGTGTTAAATGACAAAAACAATACCCAGCAAACATAAATATATAGCACATACGTAAATGCTACGTAAACTAAGTTTCGCAGAGGTAACGTGCTATGTAAAATGTGACGCATAATTATATATGCATACTCTGCGAAATGTCAGCAACATGTGCATATGATTTTTATATAGTAAAGAGGTAGCACTGTGACCTCACGGTACGTAAAATATGTATGTAATTGATATGTATATTTTTTTATCTCCTTATGACGTAGCGTATATGTATATTCAGCCACTTAATAATGACCTTATGCTATGTAAAGCATACGTAACTAATTTTATCTTTTTATGATGTAGCATGTATTTATTTTATCTACCTACCGTATGTTCAAAATAGCATATCCCAGCACTTTTTAAATATTGATACTACACAATTGGATTTTTGAATTTAGATATATATATATATATGAATATAAGTTCCTTATAAATTATGCAGAAAAAAAATATTTCTATAGAAAATTACCGAAGTTGACACCAAGTTTTATTTTTAAGTATGTCACCTTATTTAGAGAGCCGAGTAGTTCTATATTTTCAATAACAATTTTTTTTTATAAAAAATGGTTATATTTAAAATATAAAACTATCTAACTTTCCAAAAATGTTCAGAGGTATTCTACTTAAAAATAAAAGTTGATGTCTCCTCCGGTTATTTCCTAAAGATCAATTTTTCTGGACAATTTATGAGGAATTTATATTCACATATGTAACTCCAACAATCCAGTTTTCTAGTATCAATATTCAAAAAGTACTAAAGGGTGCTATTTCGAACATTATGGTAGGTATATAAAATAAATACATGCTACATCAAAAAGAGATAAAAAGTGTATAATGCAAGATATGGTTGTCTGATTTGTCAACATATATTAGCTTAGTAAAGATTCTCTAATATTTCCTGAGTCAATACAATTGAATTGAATGACAGTTTAAACTAAGTTAATTAGTATCAACAAAGTAAAGACCTTCAATTCCATCTTAGTCTCTGCATATCCCAGTAGGTAAACCAGACATTAGGCGTTGTCCTCGACGTTGTCATCTATATGTACTTTAGAAAGCAGCTATATGATATTTTTCCTTCTCCAATAATTTATACCCACCTATCTACCTCACCTTGCATTCCATGTAGAGCTCAAATTTCATTTAATATATTTTATTAACTGTTGATTTAGGAGAGGGATCCCATTAATACTAGTGCCTTTTGTGTAACTAATCTATATTCAAGTTAACTAAGTATCTACAATAAGTGTTAAGCATTTCTTGGGTCGTTTCTGTTTTACCCGTTCTTTGGTCATCCTTCGTCACTCTGACATTTGCTACTTGAACATCAGTTACACAACCTGTGAAAAAAATTCAAATATTAGTCCATTTCATACAGTGTGTCCCCGGATTTTACTGGCGATAGGTGTAATATACCAAAAAAAAAACATTTGTACAGCTTTCATTTTCTGCAGTCTCAGTCTGTTTGACATAAAATGGATTTCTACCAAATTTCAGTTAAAATGGGATCTAACTCATGGAGTTAATTCTAAGAAGAAAATAAAAGAAAATAAATTATTGTAGGTAAATTGGTCTTTCTGTTAATTTTATGGAAAAATTCTATTTGGATAATATATTTTGCACTGAAAGTTAGAGCTATATGCCAACTTTCATTGTATTTGACCAAATAATAATAATAATAATAATAATAAGAAGGATACCTTGAATAAATTAGAAGAAGTTACTAAGAATTAGAAGAATGTAGTAATTTATTTGAATAGGTTTTTAGTTGAATTCGTTGAAATTGTTAATTGTGTTAAAAAATAAAAAGCTATTTAGTTTAAGTAGTTTCTTTTTTTTTGTTCAAATGCAATGGAAGTTGGCATATGGCTCTAACTTTCAATGCCAAATATTTTTATCCAAATAGAATTTTTCCGTGAAATTAACAGGAAGACCAGTTTACCTGCAATGGTTTATTTTCTTTTATTTTCTACTTAGATTAACTCAGCAAGTTAGATCCCATTTTAATACGTTCACTGCTGATGTCGCCATATGGCGACGCAGTAGTATATTGCGCAATGTTGGTGTCACCATATGGCGATCTGATTCTATGTATATTCCATTATCAAAAACCTACTCAGCATCTGGCAATACTAACCAAAATCCCATCAACAGCGAACGTGTTAACTGAAATTTGGTAAAAATATATTTTACGTCAAGCAGACCGAGACTGTAGAAAATGAAAGCCGTACTAATTTTTTTTTGGTATATTACACCTATCGCAAACACAATCCAGGGACACACTGTACATAGTGTAGAAAATCTGGTTATATAGTCTGTATCTCAATAAAGAAAAACTGATTATTCTTTACCAAATTGTGAAGAAAACTAGACCTATGCAAACTATTTTGATCAATTTGTTAAGTTATGATAGCTTAATTAATAATGTATATATTTTAACAAAACTTTAGAAAAACATGCTTCCAATGGAATGGGGACACTTAGTCATAATTCACTTTTTATTATGTTTATGCAAAGTAATCGTTGAATAATTATAACACTGAAAATTTGAGGTCAATCCGATAAGTAGCTTCAGAAGTATACTGCTTTAAACATGAACCGATGTGCTCAAAGTGCTGTCATTCAATCCGAAAGTCTGTCTCGAAGTTGAGTTTACACTGTTAAAACCCAGTTATTTAAAATCAGATTTGTCTAATCTGCCAGAGATGGTGATTTGGGGACTATTGGAGTATTTTAACAAAAAGTATGCAGTATATATAAGTGCCGAAAAAAGGGGAATGAAAATGCAACTAGGAGTGAATGACTTCACACAGCGTCTAGATATTCTTGATTAATTTTAAAGCCTCTAAAGATCTTAGAATATTCTGTTTTTTTGAATTTCACTTTAAAATTAAGAGATTTTTTGCAAAATGTAATAAAAAAATATGCTAAATAAGCCCATTAAATCATCACACCAAATTTCAAGTGGAAATGTTTAAACAACGCCAAAAAACAATAAGAAAGTCGAAAATTGAACCGTTGACTGTTTAAGTCCATCAAGTCATAGAACAATTTTTTTTAGAATGTAGATTTTTCCTACTCTTCAGTGGTGTTAACACAATTTTTTCAAACTATTTAAAATCATATTAAATTTTTTATAAAGAATTTTTTTACCCAAAATTAAACACAATTAAAAATAATTAGAATGCTTCAAAAGATCACAAAAAAAAACAATTAAAAAACTACGCCAATTGGGAGCCGTGAAGCGTGAAAAAAATGTATTTTGTTAAATAACTGCCAAAAAATGGTTTTAAATAATTTTAAAATACTTATTTATGCAACAAGTGTATAAAGCAGTACTTTTTTTCGTGCATAAGCTGTAGACGAGTACATCAATCTTGTGAGAATCCCATGACAAAAGTACGGTTTGTTTAACAGTCATATAAACAAATTGTTAATTAACGCCACTGAAAAGTAAACAATCAACGATTCAATTTTCGAACTTGTTACTGTTTCTTAAGCTTTTTTTATAAATATTAAATTATATTATATTATTACATTCACCGAGAGCCATTTTATATGAAAGAAAATGTGCGGAGTCCTTTGCCAAGATGATTTACCTCTACCAGAAGCATATTTTTTAATAATGGCAAATCTTAATTTTCTTAATTTACTGCAACAAAATTAACCAAAAAGGTTCAGACAATTCTAGTTTTCTTCGTGATAGTGATCAACTTAATTTTTTTAATGGCGATACAAGCAATATCATCATCATTAATCACAGGTCAACAAAAAAAAGGGCTAATCCTGTTTTTTAACATGCTGAAACCGATTCTGATATTAAAAAAAAATCTATCAGTTTTTGGTTACCCTTTTGTCCCTTTTACCCTTTTGTCCTTTTTACCCTTTTGTCCTCTAAAAAGTGCAAAAAAAGGTTTTGTTGTAAGGTTCTGATCTAACTTTCTGAAGATTTTGACGCGCTGAAAAGCCAATTTTGGACACAAAAAAATTGCAAGAAAATATTAGCCTACTTTACACATACAAAACCTTGCAATGTATGTAAAATACAAATAAAATAACGAAAACAAAGTAGATGCTATAAGAAGTCGGTAAACAATAACCGTACCTATGCATAGTACTTTGCAAAAGCTTTTGGTCACTATTAAGATCTAGGTTTTCTTGAATTGCAACTTCTTACGCTGGATTCAGTTGAACTTAATAATGTGGGAACAGCACCAACATACAGCTTTTGTGTTACAAGATCCATGTAATGATGTATTTGTCTGTCGAGAATAATGATTGCACGTGAAATAATTAACATAACCTAACAAAAAGATTACATTTCATTTAAATATCTTTATAAAACCCGTACCATACAAACTTACTTCTTGGGTCATTCACTGGAAAATGGTGCACGTCCAACTCATGTAGGTACACCAAAAACAAGACACCGTTTTTCGGGCATGTTTATGTTTGCACCTAACCTCTACGCTAATAAAACGTCCAAATAAAATAATATTTAAAAAAGTCACAACGCTTTACAGTTCACAGTTCTGCATCCAAGTTATTTTCACAAAAAACACAAACGTTAGATTTTACATCAAAACAAGCAAACTGACGACATGGTGGGTGACGCGTTCATGTGGTAAAATGAACTAAATGAAGTAGGTAAACATTTATACGTAAAATTATGTAAAAAATATGTAAACTTGTGTATAAGTAATTAAGTTAATATGTTGACTTAAATATGATATTATTTTAAGTATATGTTATGTAACATATTTTACATAAAATTTTAGGTATTAACTTATATACAAGATACGTAAAATTATGTAAAATATACATTTACGAATTATGTTAAAATAGAACTTATTCCTTACGTATCATTTATGTATATTTTACATAAATATTTTATATACAAACGTTCTCTTAATTTTACTTCTCAGAGAGGTAAAGTTACATTAATGCTTACTGGGTATTTGCAAATTTTTTTTTAAACGGATACCATTTTGAAAGTACAGCCAATTTTTTTTAGGACATGTCTTAAATTGTTCTTTAGGCTTTAATCTTTATGAAAAACATTGTCTCCAAGGATCGGGGGGGGGGAGGTTCACGGACAGTTAGGGTGGGCTCCCGTAGTATTTGTCTTCTTTCTGGATATCTCTGTCTGTGCAGAGTTTGTGCTCTGGTTGCACTACGTTGAGTCTCTCCATAAGTAATCAACATGTCAACTTTCTCATCTTTTGAATATTTCTCAGCCATTTCATATTACCTGATTTACTTGTTTATAACAAATTCAATACACTTACTTTAGATAATCAATGAGTAATGTCAAGAATAATTCAGATGCTGCGAATATCTGTCATTTTCATGGCTATTTGCAATTTTGGATTTAAATGTAGGTAGGTACACTTCTGTGCAATAAAATCCCGTACACCTATTTTTCGCTATATTATATCATTCTTTATTTATTTGTCAGTGTCAGTGTGATATTTTCGCAATGCCAAAATTAATTAAACATGAAAAAATTTTAATTCTTTTTAAAATTGAAGAGAGATGGTCTATCAGAGCAGTTGTTAACCATTATCAATTGAATAAAAGTACTGTTTTGAGTGTGAAGAAAAGTGGGAAGAAGAAGGTAGAGTAAAGAGAAAAGACGGTTCAGGCCGATCTAGAAGTTCAAATCTCGTTCAAGATGAAGCACTCCTTGGCTATTTGAGGAAAAATCCGTTTCAAACAGCAGGAGACGCTGTGTTAATGACAAGTTTTCCAGCATCGAGGACAACAGCTAGCCAATGGATAGGAAAATCGGAAGCAAAAACTATACTAGTGCCAAGAAGACCATATTAACAGAAGAACAGAAGCAAGTGTTTATGTGTGTTTATGTAAGCCCGCATTATTGTTTAAATTGTGTCTATCGCCAGGGGGATTTTTGGAACAATATTATGTTTACCGATGAAAAAGTTTTTGTCTTGTAATGACGGCGACATATGTACAAAATATTAGGTTACATTATTTACACAATAAATACAAACGCAGTTTTGTGCAGCCGTATCTGTGAATTTTTCAACGTGAATTTTTACATTTGTTATAAATCGAAATCATTCCCATCGAATGGGGTAAAAAAGTAAAAAAAAAAACAAAAATACGTATGTTTTTCTTTTGTATTAACATTATTCAATTACATTACCGTCTCCTGTCAGTTTTTTATAACCTATATCTGATAATAAAAAAATCTAAATTCCAAAAAGACTGATTCATACCACTTAATATATTAGTGAAAACTGGATTACTTGATTTTTCAAGTGTATGGGATTTTATTGCACAGAAGTATACCTTATTAAAATGATCAGTTGGCGCTTACCATTTAAAAATACTTGTATTATTACGAAGGATATCGTTAAGGAATGATTAATGGCAAACATTTTTAAAGTTTATGAATTATTATTTCTGATTAATACAAGAAAGTAGCACGGTCGCATTAAGAAATTTTCCATCGAACCCTACGGAAATGAAAATGAAAATTATATCGTCTTTTGAGAAAAATAGTCGTACCTATCAGTAATTCAAATAACTATTTTGTTCTTTATAGACAGGTATACAACCTTACTAATAATAATTTCCATAGCCTACTTAGTAACTTTCGTTCATCTAACGCGGTTATTTTGAAAAAATTAAAAATTAAAAATTGTTCGTATCTCACTTATTTTTTGAAATTTTTTAAATCGGAAAGTAACTGCTGCATTTAGAATTTTAACCTTAATTAGAAATCATCAAAGAAATATAGTAATTCTATGTAAGAGATAAATGTGTACCAAATACGAAATTATTAAATTAAAAAACAACCAAAATATTGGGGGCGTATATTGACTCGTGGCCACCCGGTATACTACGAAAAACAGCTTTACAAAGTTAATGAAATGACTCAAACAAATTTCTTATTAGCTCCTGGTCTATAACACGCAAAAGTCTGAAGCAATAAAAAATAATGAAGAACTTTGCTATTTCACTAGACAAACTGACAGAAGTAAATAAATACATTGGAGCACGTGTTATTGAATTACTATCTCAATTAATTCTTATCACACCAAAGAAAATTTCATCCTTCCACGCGACTGAGTAATAAACTCATTTCGAGATCAACAAGACTATTACATTAACAAATTACGAATCTATTGTTTGTAGTATTGCACGCAACTTAAAAATGAATGAGGGGTACGGTACAGGGAAAGGGTAGTTTTAATAATTCTCGTGGATCCGTGAGTAGGTACTTGTTGCGCGCATGCGGGTGTGTCGATAGACGCCTGACGTCTAGACTCCCTTAGACTGCTCGACCGTCAGGACGCTGCCGAAAGCCGCCGTCTTCCTGATAACGACCCATTTCTAATTAGTGACAAGTGTTTTATTCATAGTGTTAACGCCGATCAACTCCGATAAGCTATGCCAGCTTCCCATTGATCCAGAATCCTAATTTGCTACGGTGAGTTCCATGTTCTCTCGTCCAGAATGATTAATTTCACTGGTAATGTCAACAAATTTTATTATACTGTTCATTTTCCGTTTACTTTCGTAAATGTATTGTTTAAAGCCGCTAGCAAATTAATGTAATTCAAATTGATGTTAATATAATAATCAAAAATACATACGTTGAGAACAACATTTATGTAATTTGCTCTAGAGTATTTTAAACTATGCTCAATACTCATACTCATATTAAGAAAATAGCATGTACTACGTAATATTGAATTAAAACGTAACATTTTATCATTCAATTATGTTGCCATTAATAAACCTCAAGTCTTTGTGCAATATTAATGTACAATATAATTACTATTATGTTTATTTCTTATCTTATCAGATGTAAAATTTAACTTAGCGTTCTTTCTTTAGTGGTGCTAAAAGTGATTTACACAATACTTGTCACTCTCATGTTAATAAGGTAATAATAATTAACTTAACTTCCAACTGATTAATGTCATTTATTATAATCATTAACCTTAATAGTACAGTACCTAGAAGTAAAAAATATACAAAACTTCGGAATAATGTCATATTGAACGGATTTCGTTCATTTTTGGCAGTATAATAGTAAATGCTTCACAGAAAAGTTTCTATATTGTGCGGGGGCTTGCTAATTTATAGGGGGTGGATGTCACCTCCTCTCAGGGGGTGGCACTTAAAAAATATATATATTTATTGGAGCTGAAGTAGAATCAAATTTTAAGAAGAAAAGGTTCTATACAATTTTTCATATAAATTGATAGTTTTTAAGTTATAACGACTTCAAAATTGCGATTTTAGCTTAAAAAAATGTATTTCCAAACGGCTTTCGACAAGTATTTCGAAAAAATGTTACAGACCAATTACAGAAAGTGCAAACTGGGAATTAATTATATATTTTTTTATTGATGTAGGATTAATAATTTCGGAGATATTTAAGTTTACATTTGGCATCCAAGAGTTCATAAGATAATTATTTAGAGTGAGAGTTAAATATCTCAGAAACCGTGACACCTAGGTCCAGAATGCTAATAGGTAGAATAATAGGTTATTAATTAAGCTTTCAACTGTTTTTTTTTTGTTTCTGTAGCATAAAAAACAAAGAAGTTATGACCGAAACAATATGCGTCTACACATTTTTTAATATAAAACGTCGCCATTTTGTTATTGTAATTAGCCAGTAATTAAAAAAAGGAATTTCAAACACTGTTTCTCATTAATATATAGCATGACGTAGATGTTCAAATTTTTTGGTTTGTATACAGCACTTGCTTTAGAAAAAAATACAGTTTAACTATAAAGGTATTTTCGATAAAACGTAATTTTTTTTCCTTTTCCAAATATCTCAATAAATATTAGTTTTACTGAGAGACCAAAAATAAAGCTCATAAACTGGTAATGAATTTCGCTTGTTTATTTATTTACATAGATTTAATAATTTCGGAGATATGAAAGTTTACAAATGGCGTCCGAACGTTTATAAGACGAAAAATGCACTTTAAATGTTAAATATCTCAGAAATTGTGACACCTACGTCACGCATGCTAAGAAATGAAATGAAAGATAATTATTTGCGTTTTCAAATTATTTTTTACTCGTTCCTGTAGCATAAGAAATAAAGACGTTATGACGGAGAAATGTGCGTATTTATATTTTTTTATATCAAAAGGTCGCCATTTTGTTACTCTAATTAGCCAGTAATTTAAAAAAAATATCTCAAATACAGTTTTTCGTTAAGATGTAGCATTACCTAGTGCTTTTTTGCTGATTTAAAGCACTTGCTTTAGAAAAAAATGAATTTTAAACTTTAAAGGTAATTTCGAAACACTTGGACACCAAAAATAAACTTAAATATCTCCGAAATTATTAATCCTACATCAATAAACAAAAAATATAATTAATTCCCAGTTTGTACTTTCTGTAATTGGTTTGTAACATTTTTTCGATAAAGTAATACTTTTCGAGATACTTGATGAAAGTCGTTTGGAAATACATCTTTTTTAAGCTAAAATCGCAATTATGAAGTCGTTATAACTTAAAAACTATCAATTTATGTGAAACATTGCATAGAACCTTTTCTTCTTAAAATCTGATTCTATTTCAGCTCATACAAATATATATAATTTTTAAGTGCCACCACCTGAGAGGGGGTGGCATCCACCACTTAAAAATTATCAAGCCCCCGCACAATATAGAAACTTTTCTGTGAAGCATTTACTATTATACTGTCAGAAATGAACGAAATCCGTTCAATATCAATATGACATTATTCCGAAGTTACTGTACTATATATAATATAATGTATCAATTGCGTTAAATATTAGATGCCAACAAATATATTCAAGCTAATGTAGCTATTATGCTTAATATATTTACATGGAGCTGCGGTTTTGATAATATAAATTCAAAATTATCTGTAAATCAAAAATACGTTTTGTTATTTAATTAGTAAGTTTTATATCGAATTAAAATTGATATTAGATAATAGAATAGGTAACAGTTCCTTGTTACTTTCCCCTACTGAGTCTATAGCTACATCTTTGTAAAAGAATATTTCGATTTGAACAAAAAACAAATAAATGCAGATCTTAATTAATAATAAACCAACTGATAATTATGCTATTATTTTATACTACGGGAGCCCACCCTAACTGACCGTGCAGCCCCCCCCCCGATCTTTGGGGACTTTGTTTTTCATAAAAATTAAAGCCTAAGGAACAATTTAAGACATGTCCTAAAAAAAAATCTAGCTGTACATTCAAAATGGCGTCCGTTTAAAAAAAAATTGCAAATATTGTTTTTGCCATTTAACACAAAAACTAAAAAAGATGGAAAAAAACTTTCTGTACAAAAAAAAGTTCACAAAATTTTGTTCCTATACAATATTTGGATAGGAGTTACAATTTTCCAGATAAATGATTTAGCTCTTAAAATAAAATATAAAATTCAATATACTTAAAACGTAATACTACGAGAGCCCACCCTAACTGTGCGTGCACCCCCCCGATCCTTGGGGACAATGTTTTTCATAAAGATTAAAGCCTAAGGAACAATTTAAGACATGTCCTAAAAGAAAAAGACTGACTGTACTTTCAAAATGGCGTCTGTTAAAAAAAAATTGCAAATATTGTTCTTGTCATTAAACACAAAAACTAAACTAGTGGAAGCATTATACTCTTCGCCGATTTACTGAGCTTTTTATATAATTGTTACACATTCTATAGGATACTCTTCGCATTTTTCTTGCAAATAGTGTTAGTTTTTGGACCTTCTAAATTTTGTGATACCAACTTTGTGAAAAAAAAATATATGAAAAAAAAATCACCATTGAAGGATCGAACCCAGGACCCTTGGATTGCCAATTGCCAATTTACATTGTTTTTATTTTGTTTAAATGTGGTTTACAGGTAATTTTTTTATCATTTCATTTATGTTCATTTTATAATCAATATAATTAACGATACGTAACAAGTACGTGTCTGAGCGCACGAGTGACGTAACGGCCGGCTGTTCTGGCTAACGACTTTTTGACTCTGTATTTTAAATATGTATTAAGCGGTCTCTGTCAAGTTAAACCGTAAGCTAATGAGATATATCTTTCGATTTCAAGATTGGATTTGGGTATTTATTTTCTATAGAAATTAGAGTAATATTTTTATTGACACAGGGAAAAGAAAGAAAAAAACACTGTTTCCGCTGTCAATAGTTAAAAAAAATAATAATTATTTACTTCGTGTGAAGCAAATTATTAGATGGATTATAGAATTCAACGAGGGATCAAGGGGGGTAAGGAAAGGTTTTAGGTATGTTGGGTTTTAGGGGATGTGGTTTTTATATGGATGGTGAGATTTAAGGGTTGGGATTACGTCAGTCAGCCAGTGGGGTATCGTAAATTGGAAGTCTTTCGTAAATGTATTTATGTGTGTGCTGTACGTTGTGTCTTCGTCTTATGTTTGTTATTTTTGTGTAAGTTGGGAGTTGGATATTTTGTACATAAAGAATTGTTGGGCAGTTTCGTCAATGTATTCTCTTATCATTTGCACCCTTGTTAGCCTATGCAGTTCCGCAATGGTTATGTACCTAGGTGAATTAGTTAATAGACGCAGCAATTTATTTTGCGTCCTTTGCAGACGTAAGCACTGCGCATCTGAAATTATATTCCAAGATGCGCAGACATATGTAAGAATAGGTCTGAATATGACCTTATACAATGTGATCTACCAAGAAATGCGGAAAATAAAATGGTGTGCTAGTCTTCAATGTGGGAAAGCCCCTGCAAAATTTTAGAGGATTCTGAGGTAATTTAGTATATTAAATTATTAGTCGATTTGCGAAGATACACTACTGATGTTGTGTAAGTCCTGACTTAATTCTGAAGAGGTCGACGAACTTACTGGTGAAAGAACGTATTCGAGTTGTTTACATTTCCTTAATTGGCATAAAAAGTGAAGCCGGCCGGCGAGATCAAAAAAAGAGGTCTACACACGATCCAGCGGCAGGTAGTCAACATTGTTGGTACGCTTTGAAGATAATTGGAATTCCAGCGGACTAATTCACTTTTACGAATGAGTTCAAAGCATGCCGACAAGGCTGGCTCCGTGCCGCTGGATCGTGTGTAGACCCCTAGAGAGCCGCGTTTTTTGCTTCCGGTCGAACAATAGTTACACGACCGTGTCATTGACTGGTTTAACGAAATATCTCGTATATCTGCTTGTCATTTGAGCATGAGATCAATGTCTTCGATTTATTTCGATTTATTTCGGTATTTTTGTAGTGTGATTTGATTAAAACCAAAAAGTCACTTCTATCTTATTATCCAGCTTTGCTGTCAGTAGTGTCAATCCCAAGTCTGATAAAGTGATATGGTTGTACCACGTTACGTTAGATTAGTTGAAGTCATTGGCGGCGCATTCCTACAAAAAAAATAAGGTAATTTTTTTGGTCATTTTTTAAAAAATTTTCATTTCTTTTACTCCTTTCGGTGGGGACAACCTACTGTTAAATTTTCCGCATGTCCTGGTAGATCACGTTGGTGTGGAATATTTTGGTATTATTAGCACCAATAAATTGTTGGTGCTGGCGTTATTAGTATTAAAGGAGCCCACAACAATTGGTACAAACACTGAATTTCATAAGATGCATCAAACGCACGCCGCAAAACGGGACGCAGGTCCAAAACAAGGGACTCAGGTCCGAAACAAGTTACTCAGGTCCAAAACAATGGACTCAAGTCATAAACAAAGGACTTAGGTCCAAAACTAAGTGAGAAAGCAACACGGGAATTGTCCGAATCGGGCACGAGGGCCAATGGGTCCAGAGAAAATGTTAAATCAAGTGAACAATAACACAGCCCCACAAAAAAAAAAGTAGTCTGTCCGGCGGACTAGACCAGAGTATCCGTATGTACTTGGACTCGCTGAAACCGAATCCGAAGTCAGAATTGTCAGATTGGCTCGAGACAACTTTGAGAATTTCATGGTAATCAAAGACCTTCCCAGGAAGTCAACCAAATACAACGAAAAGCAACTACGACTCGCTATCCACCGAAGGCTTGTGGTCGGTGCGGCAGTCACGGAGATTCTTCGTCAAGTGAAAAATCAGGAATGCCATACATGTGTATTTAAAGGACACTTCAAGGTTCAATGTAAGACACATGCAGAAAGAAGGAAACGTGTGAGAAATGATCAACAATATGCAGAGCCACCGAGAAAATTTAAGAAGAAGAAAGGGACGAACGTGCATTCCATACAAGAAGACACAGATGAAGAAGAAACAAACTATGTCTTCCACATCGATGACGATGAAACAGTAACCTGCAATCTAGGGGGAGTTGAGATAGACATGCTCATTGATTCAGGTAGCAAGAGTAACCTAATAAGTGATAAAACCTGGGGAGACCTAAAACTCCAAAAGATCCAAGTCTTCAATCAAGACAAGAACCCGGATAAATTGTTTTCGGCATATGGCAGCAAGGAGCCGTTAACTGTTTTAGGGTGATTTGAATGCAAAATAACCGTTGGTGAGAAAACAATGACAGCGACGTTCTACGTGATAAAAAATGGCAACAGGGACCTCCTGGGTAAAAAGACTGCTATCGCGTTGGAAGTTTTGAAAATCGGCCTCTCCTCGGTCAACTCCACAATGACAGCATTCCCTAAATTCAAAAATGTTCTGGTAGAAATTCAAAGCTTTCTGGGTTTGGTAAATTACATTGGAAAATGGATCCGAAACTTAGCCACCCATACGGAGTCTTTCAGGAAACAATTACTGATGAAACTAGCAAAGCAGGCAAACAGAAAAATTCTAGTAGGTTGAACAACAAACCTCATTTAAAAAATTTAAGGATTTATTATCGGCAATCAAAACGCTGGGGTATTACAATCCAGCTGACAGAACTCAAGTAATTGCTGATGCGAGTCCCGTAACATTAGGATCTGTCCTGATTCAATTTGATGCGTCGGGTCCAAGAATAATAGCATATGGAAACAAGAGCCTCACAGACTGCGAAAAAAGATATTGCCAGACGGAAAAGTAAGCATTGACGTTAGTCTGGGCAGTCGAACACTTTAAAATGTACCTGTATGGAAAAACGAATTTGAGCTTGTGATGGATCACAAAACATTGGAAACCATATTTGGACCAAAATCCAAAACATGTGCACGCATTGAAAGATGGGTTTTAAGACTGCAGTCCTACAGTTATAAGGTAGTCTACCGTCCAGGTAAATCTAACATAGCCGACCCCCTGTCCAAGCTACCATATCCTACAAACATGACTAAATTCTTCGATGACGGTGCTGTCAACCAAATAGTGAGTTATTCAAGACCAAATGCCATTTCACTACCTACTATAAAAAGTTGCTCTGAACGAGACGAAGTTACCCTTAAATTGAAGCAAGGGGTATTTCATGACCGTTGGGATACCTCAGTAAGCCAATATAAGTCATTCCAGCCATAACATACCCTCTAAACTACGACAGCAGGTCTTGGAAGCAGCACACGAACAAAAGTTTGGTGACCTGAAATTGACGCAGACGCAAGCAAATTTTGTTATCAATGGATAATTTGCTGCGTCTATTAACCAGCGGATATAATGTGCTAAGTGCTACATAGGCTTTATTGATAACTTCAGTTACATGAGGTGCAAATGATAGTCTTGTGTCGAGTGTGACTCCTAGTAGGTTAACTGTTTTTCGTTCGGTGATGTCGTGGTTGTCTAGTTTGAGATTTGTTATAGTTTTGGTATTAGTAAATTTTCTGTGGAAGGTCACAATTTCCGATTTCGAATGGTTGATTGTAACCTTCCACAGTTTGTAGTATTTTAGGAATTTTATGGTATGATACCTTATCTTTTGTGCGAGACGAATCTCTTGCCGCTACACCGCCATATCTTATTACTAAAATTGTTAATGGGTGTAATATATACTATTGGTAAATTTATTGTGATTATTAGGAAACACACGTTAGTAAAATGTATAAAAAAAAATAGTGATAGGAAATAACATTTCGCAAGATTTCTATGTATTACAAACCATAAAAAAATGTAAAAAATATTTTTTTAAATTTTAAATTACTAATAACTTTTTTATTTACCAATCTATTTTGTTAAAAAACAATAGCTAACGCTAACTTACTGTCCAAATTTCAATACAATCGGATTTTTCTTTCTTGAGTTATCGTGCTTACAAACGTGACGGACGGACATTTTGAAAGTTGTTCAGAATTCGTTCACTAGCATAACGATATAAAAATTTTTTCTCTACGAGCGATATTTACTGATTTAGAAATGTGCCGATCAAATACAATACTCTTCGTTTTTGCGAAGAGTATAAAAAGCGATTGAGGCAGTATTTTATCTGCTGAACACCAAAGAGGTTCTCCATTTTCTTGCTATCCATAATCATTCCAAGGCTTTGGAATATTGTGAATAACTTCGTCGGATAATCGCCAAATACGCGTTTGGTAAACGCTCCTTTTAATATGCTGGATAAGGCAAGCTTTTGATGGTGGAATCGAAGAAAAATCAACTTTAGTGTCAATTGATAAAAACAAGTCTTTGTCACCACATTTCTGTCTAATGGCAATTAGTAAATGAATGAAGGCCCAGTAACGCCGAACATTTTTGAGGTCCATACTCTTCTGCTAATGCGGATATGTTAATAAGACTTCTTTTATTGCCAAATCCGGTATCAAAGAGTAATTTACATTTAATTGTATTGGAATGAGCCAGCAGAATCCAAAAGATGTCACTATCAACACTTTTAACCCTAATCTGTTCATAACCCATTGTTACCGTTTTCGAGATAAATGCCCGCAAATTATAATATTATTGTTATTATTATTAATTATTTTCAGTTTATTTTATTTTTTGTTATGTTAATAATATAAAGTTATGTTATACGTCTTACAATAATTGTCACAGTTATTTCCTCTAAGTGATTTACCAATATATGAATTTCCATGTTTTCTTAAGTTTGGACTCATTTATCTGGAAAATGGTGACTCCTATAAAAATATTGTATAGGAACAAACTTGTAGAAAATTTTATGTACGTTGTTTTTTGTCAAAAAAGTTTTTTCCATCTTTTTCAGTTTTTGTGTTAAATGACAAAAACAACATTGGCAACAGTTTTTTTAACAAATGGCCGCCATTTTGAAAGTACAGCCAGTTTTTTAGGACATGTCTTAAATTGTTCCTTAGGCTTTAATCTTGATGAAAAACATTGTCCCCAAGGATCGGGGGAGGGGGGGCACGGACAGCTAGGGAG
Source organism: Rutpela maculata (assembly GCA_936432065.2). Lineage (NCBI taxonomy): Eukaryota > Metazoa > Arthropoda > Insecta > Coleoptera > Cerambycidae > Rutpela > Rutpela maculata. Next base: position 68,963,778 of record OW386286.2, read on the forward strand.
GGCTTCCGATGAAATTTTAATACTAAATAAATTTAAAACTAACAGAAAACTATATTATTAATAATAAACGAACATTATCTTAAATCTAAACATTTTAAGTCAGCAAAGTCATCATCATCGTCGTCGTCCTCCAAATGATCGTCCAATGGTGCACCATTCGTACACGTACCATGGCAAGTGCCGCACACCACTGAGCATGGAATGGCGGCTTTTTGGCAACCACAGTGTGGCCCACACCCAGTAGAACATCGGCAAAAGATGAAGTTCAAGATCGCTTCAGGAGCTACTGGTTCTTTGGTGGTAATCGGGGTTGGCGATCCATTTTCTCTTCGGTTCCATCCCAACCGGTTCGGGGATAGGGGGTTGTTGAGTCATTGATGTATCTGTAAGTAAGTAAGCGAACTGCTGTAAGTAACAAGAAATGTTGTACAAAACAGTTAATATACCTGCAAATAAACTCTGGAAGAGCGTTGTTACGCATGGCAGTGTGGCTAGATCAGGTTTTGGCTTGGTGGATGATTTTAGGAACGCAGCATATCTCATCTGCAGTCGCTTGGTAGATCGCTAAAAACATCTTTTCATTCCATTTTATGCAGTGAAGCGGAAAATAAATAAAGACGTGAAAAGGGGACCTTTAAACTACCACCACCCCCCCACCAGTCAGGACTTTTAGTATGTTATTCATGACCCCCCCCTGCCCCCGACAACTGTAGAAAAATTGGCCACTACATGAATTATTTCCCCCAATCGGCTTTCATTTAACGTCGAACTTTCATTTCATACCGTTATTAAAACATGATTTTTAAAAATTCCCGATTTTTCCACCACCACCATTTCGAAAAGTATTGATCTTACATAAAAAATGAATAGGAACTTACTTGTAGAAAGTCTTATCTAGTTTAATTTTGTATAAGGACTTTTTCGCTAGAGGTCGTAGTTTTCGAGTTATTCAAGAAAGACGTGGAAAGGGAACCGTTAAACTACCCCCCCCCCCCCCCCGCACACCCTCCACCGGTCAGGACTTTTAGTATGTTATTCAGGACACTCGCCCCGACAACTATGTAGCCCAGTCAATGAACGTTCAATAAGGGGGTCTAGAGGGAAATGCCGAGATCACAATTTTTGACTTGAGGGCTGTGTTTAAATTATTTAGGAGGTAAACATACCAAAAGTCCCCGAACGTAGGAGGTGGGAGGGATACAGGGGGGCACGAAGAAGGTCCCGGTTTTTGGTTTTTCGCTCATATCTCGAAAACGGTTAGCCCTAATCAAAAAGTGGCTATATGCAAAATTAAAGCTGACTTAATTTTCTACAATAATGTTTCTATTAATTTTTTTCGTATCTGTTATGGTTCAGTAATGAATTGTATATCTTTTGACTGTATTCTAACTTTATTATAAATTTGTTATAAATTGAAAACAAATTGTAATAATCATCGTAGAAAAAAAAATTCTTGTACAGATATCCCTTCCACAGCAGACTGAACTGAAATATCGAATAAAAAATGTCTTTGCGTCTGTGTGTGTGTGTGCGCGTATATATCTATGTGTATACCGTTTCTTGTAAAAACGATAACTTCTGTTTGACTTAAAATATTTGATTTCAATTTGAAACATATATAAAACAGCATATTACCATAATCCCTATTGAAATTGGGCCATATCTGTAATACATGGTGATAACCAGAAGCCTACAAACTCTCATACGTAAAATACGTTTTATTTTAATGTCAGAGTAAAATATTACTAGCATACAAAAATAAGAAGATGTATAAGATTTCTAAACCGCAATATACCGGGTGTATGTTAGGCAAACCAACTTTATTTAAATTAGATGATATATCAGTGTTATCCTAAAATATAAAACATGGTATTTTTAATAATATTATTATGAAGTGAGAATTGTAGGCCTCTGGTTATCACCATGTACGACATGAAGACATTTTTTATTCGATATTTCAGTTCAGTCTGTTGTGAAACGGATATCTGTACAAGAAATTTTTTTCTACGATGATTATTAAAATTTATTTTTAATTTATCATAAATTTATAATATAGTTAGAATACAGTCAAAAGATATACAATTCATTACTGAACCATAGCAGATACGAAAAAAAATAATAGAAACATTATTGTAGAAAATTTAGTCAGCTTTAATTTTGGTTAGGGCTAACCGTTTTCGAGATATGAGCGAAAAACCAAAAACCAGGACCTTCTTCTTGCCCCCCTGCATCCCCCCCACCTCCTACTTTCGGAGACTTTTGGTATGTTTACCTCCTAAATAGTCCAAACACAGCCCTCTAGTCAAAAATTGTGATCTCAGTATTTCCCTCTAGAAACCATTCATTGACTGAACTAATAAGAAAATTGACCACTACACGAATTATGTCCCCTAATCGTCCTTTTTTGAACTTCGTTGTCTGGATTTTTAGGAAATCTAGTTGCAGTGAGATTTTTATAGGGCTACAGGATTGATTTAAATCAATAATGTTTCAATTAGTACAGGAATGTATTGTATTAATAGTTTAAAGTCGAAAGGGCTAGATATGAATATAGCCAGAAAACGAGATTGCTGAAATATGCAAAATAAAAGTGGCCTATGCAACTTGCGAACATACAAAATCTGAAATCATATTGTTATGCCGACTCCGATTGTGGTGGTCGCGCTTCGATTCGGAATTGCGAAATCGGAGAAATCGCACTATTCCACCTTTTTTATGAAATATATCGGAAATACAATATTGTTGTAGTTTTCTACCCCACCTATAAGAATTCCTTCTAAGTTCCATGGATAAGTAATAGAAAATTAAGTTGGTTAGTTATTTCGGCAATCGTCTCAGAGATGGCGAGCGGTGTCGACATCTAGAAGCTACTGACATATATCCGAAACATTGTAGAATGTGGTAGAAAGATTTAGAATCAATTACTCCGGAGTATGAATAGAGGTAGACAGCAGGTCCCCCGCATCAAATCATGTGCCCCGGTACTAAATTCACTGGCGGGCACCCTCGCCTAATAATTGATGAGCGGGAAAGATTTTTTTTGTTAAAGTCTCTGGCGGGCCCTTCCAAAGCCAACGCCCCCCCGTGCTTAATAACTGATGAGCGGAGGGGGGGGGGATTTGAAAAAAAAATAATTTGCCAAAGTCTCTGGCGAGCCCCCGCTACGAGCCCTTCCAAAGCCAACGGACCCCCGTGCTTAATAATGGAGGAGCGAGAGGGGGGGAGGGAGAAATTTGAAAAAAATTGCCAAAATCTTTGGCAGGCCCCAACTATGGGCCCCTAAACTCAGTACCCCCCCCATACGGGGGCCTGGTAGACAGTACAGTTTAGTTCAGATAGTATGTTCAGAAAGATCAAGGGCAAGTAAGCAAATAGGTGATCAAGTCACTGAATTATTGAACTGTAGTACTCAGTGTCATATTAGTGAAGTAATGAATTGTTGTAATTAGTACTAGTCCACTCAAATTAGGAAAAAAGCGGAGAAAAATTCTGAACAGCAGTTTCTCTGCATAGGAAGTAAGTATTCAACTTTTAGAACAAGATTTTGCTTATGCGCAGAAAAAAAAAGAAATGATTTTTGAGATATATACATATATATACGTTTTTCGTGTTTTTCTTCATTTAGACGTATATATCTCGAAAAGTAGGCGTTTTTAAAGCTAAGCGAACATAGGTAAACGTGTTCAGAATACGACTTCCTACAAAAAAGGTTCTATACATTTTTCCGTTTATCCCGTTAGCTTTTTTAGAAAAGCTACTTGAAAAATATATATATATATATATATATATATATATATATATATATATATATATATATATATATATATATATATATATATATATATATATATATATATATATATATATATATATATATATATATAGACATATGAAGCCTCAATACGAAGCCCAAAACAGTATATTCTGCCGCTTACTCGAAGCCCACAACACACATACGAAGCCCGCCTTCGGGCTTCGTAAAAATAAGCGTGTATAAAACCTAGACTATGTTATTCTCAACAAATCCCGCCAATTGGCAAAATTTCGCCCGGGCATCAAATTGCACCTCCTTTCTCTCAAAACATACGCGATGTAGTTCAACGAATTGATGTTCAGATGGCGCTACAGTTGTCGGTGTATAAGCGATATATACAGTGAATATATTTGACGCATTTTGCAATGCCCTATTTTATTTGATGCATTATACGAATCCCTAAGTCTTGGCAACACTGTACATCTGCTTGGTAAATATTATGCAGCCAACTAATATGTCTGTATCTGCAATATTTTTGCTGTGGCAATGATAATTTTTGGCTATGATAATTAAATATTTTATGTTAATTGTGTTTATCTAATGGCTGGCTTAGAACCGGACTCGTAACTAAATAATATTTATATCTGCTATAAGATGACAAAAAAACTGTTGTTATTTAACAAAAAATCTATTGATACATTTTACTTTTTTACTTCACTAAGATTATATAGACTGTCTTTCTTTTCCGTGCGTTCAGCAGCAAAAATCGTAATTATAAATATAATTAATTTGTGATTTTAAGTACACCTATACAGGGTATTAACTAAAATGTTGAGGATATTTCTAAGTAGATTCCTTGGCAAAAATTAAGGAAAGTTTCTAGTATTAACTTTTCCAAAATTAACCCTCCCTGGAAAGCTACCCCCTTTTAAAGGGGCGAGTCCAACTCTCCTCTACTTTATATTTGTTAAATATTTCCCACCTTCTTTGTTATTTCCGTTCATTTAGTTTACATTACTTTTAATCTGAATAATTTTGAGAGAAGGGTATTAAATACATATGGAAGAAAACGGCTTATTACTTCCACGTCCAGTGGAAGTATAGTAACGACAAAAAAATTTTTAAAAATTTTTATTGTCCAAATAGGCTTAAAATGTCATGAAACGTCGAGATTTTAAATTTGAGCGAAAAAAAAATTCTGTCTGTCTGTCGGTCTGTCTGTCTGTAACTTTTTTTTGTGCGCACGTTTACTCTGGAACCGTTTAAGATATTGACTTGAAATTTGGAACACATATGAACTTTAACGAGATCTAGAACTAGATTATATTTTCATCTTGTTACGTCGAAGGGTTGGGAGGTAAATTGGGGTAAATTTGGGGTAAATGGGTAAATCAAGCAGGTAAGAGTCCATGAAATTGGTATTAAGTATATATAAGAGAAGCTGAGGTCTCAAAAAAATTTTTGGCATTAACCACCCCCATTACCACCCCCACCTCCTAATTAAAGGGGATGAAAAAAAAATGTGATTTAGTGCATGTACAGGAACCAGAAACCTCAAAATATTTTTTTACTTGATCCACCCCCCACTACCAACCCCGATGTGGGGTATCGTTTTATGGGTTTTTGGGATAGAGGATTTCAAATATTATATTATTAAAGTTCCATAAACAATTATTTCCACATACAAAGTTTTTTCGTTGTGAGTGACTTGGAAAGAGAATCTGGATGTGGAAGTAGTGATTCCTTGGGCAGCGGTTTTTTTATGCATGTCAGGGTATTTTATTTTTTTTTAAGCAAGAAGCAAAAAGTTTTAAAATTTTCTGATGAAGTTATAAGCTAAGTTTCAACCGTTAATAACTGTTGAAAAGTCATAAAGGGTGGTTTATTTGATACATTTAAGGGATGCCACGGAGGATGAAAAGACTTTTGCATAAATATCATATTGAGTAAAAACTATTGATAAAAGCTTGCACTATAATGAGTCTGAAAAAAATATTTCAAACATTATTTTAATGCACGCTTTACAGAAGGGCGTAATTATTCAGGAAAAGCTAATTTTAAAAAACTTCATATGAAAGATCCGACTTTATTTTTGTCAAGTAATCTAGTTACTTACTTAATATATGGTAGATATATATTATTCCGTAGTGTGGAAATAATAGTATATTAAGTATCATCAGAACGGTAACGGACGTTTACCGCCGGAGATTATAAGGTTCGCGATGCTTATACTGTTTTTGTACAATCGTATTAAATTGCACTTCAATTAAAATAATTTAATTTCTACTAAATAAACGAAAAGTCAAAAGTCACGTTTATATTTCGTGGCAAGTACAACTTGTCAAATAAGATATTTGTATTTTGACATTTCGTTTATTTACTAGAAATTAAATTATTTTAATGTCCTACAAGTCTGTTATTTTACAATAACCACCCTATTTTGAGATACGTTAAATGAAAAATAACGCCCTAGGGCGTTATGAATATCTATAACGCCCTAGGGCATTATAAAATTATAATACAACCCAAAACAAGCAAATTATGATAGCGTTATTGACAAACAAAATGCGTTGCTATGCAACGGCGGCGTTTACAAACAATTTTGATTTTTACTCTCTTTTAAATCAAATCGTTCTGAACATAATAGATGTCAAAATAATAAATCGTAAATGTCAAAAAAAAAAATTTGAATTAAATAACAGACTTGCAGGACATTAAACGTTGAAGGCACCACGGGTGTTATAGGATAATGACGCCCTCGGTCGACGTACACTCCCTCGGGCCAGAGGCCCTCGGGATTGTACACTGCCGACCTCGGTGCGTTATTATCCTTATAACACCCTTGGTACCTTAATAACTATAATTGAAGTGTAATTAAAAACAATCGTGCAGAAAATAATGTTATTTTTTTTTTAATACATAGAAATGACCTTATCTTTTGTACTTATTTTTGTGAAATATCGGTAATATATATTATATTAATTTCACTTACCGGTAAGGAAATTACTTACCGACTTAGCAATCAGTAAATATAACCTGACGTCTTGGCAACAGATATTGTAAATAAACAAATAAGCCCGATCGTACAAAAAATAGATTTTTTTGAAATCGGAAAAAACCTCAAAATTGTCATTGAAGTGTTAGAGATAGTCACTAAAGTAATCAAACATTGTACGATTTCTTGTAGTTGGAGGAGGTGACAGGTAAACGTCAACATAAATTGTCCATTGCTTGTGACATAATTACATTACAAAAAATTATTGAGATTTGAAATTTAAATAATTGACATTTCTTAATGTCACTTAAAATTATTCATTAAATAGAGTTGATTAACCTTAATTTCACAATTTCAAGAAAAACTTAGTTATGCACCTTGGCACTAAAGTTTCTTTTTATCATTTATGTGGTTTATTTAACTAAATTCTACATCGTGATAAAATGTTTAACTTTAGTGCTTAGTTACATAAACAATTATTATCGCGTGTTTCCAAATAATTAATAAATTATACCTACCTATTTTATTTATTACTTTTTCCGTTCATCGTGTATTTGTAGCTTTGATAAATATATAAAAAATCGTTCATTAATAACCCCCATTAATAAATGATTTTCTATTAATATACGATTTTAGTTTAGGTAACTAAGGACATAATTGAAAACAGTTAATATGTCAATTAATGTCAAAACTCTAATTGTCAAACGTATAAAACGCATATGAAACTTTTATAATTAATAAAAGAGAAGCAGGTATCGCGCTATTCGGAATCGGTGCTATTGGCATATTTCTCCGATGTTACAAAAACAGGCCTAATGAATTTGTAATTGTATTTTTGATATTTTTTAAATTCCATACGTGTTACCATAATTAAATAAATAAAGTAACACTTAGAATTCAATTTTGTGTCATAAAATAAAATTAGATTTTTTTCCTATTACTTCCACATCCAGTGAAAGTATAGTAACGACAAAAATTTTTAAAAAAATTTTTGTTGTTCAAAAAAAAATTTCTGTCTGTCTGTCTGTCGGTCTGTCTGTCTGTCTGTAACTTTTTTTTGTGCGCACGTTTACTCAGAGACCGTTTGAGATATTGACTTGAAATTTGGTACACATATGTACTTTAACGAGATCTAGAACCAGATTATATTTTCATCTTGTCCCGTCGGGTAAATTGGGGTAAATTTGGGGTAAATAGGTAAATCAAGCAGGCAGGAGTCCATAAAATTGGTATTTAGTATATATAAGAGAAGCTAAGGTCTCAAAAAAAATTTTGACATTAGCCACCCCCATTACCACCCCCACCCCATTATTAAAGAAGTTGAAAAAAAATTGTGATTTAGTGTGTGTACAAGAACCAGAAACCTCAAAATATTTTTTACTTCATCCCCACTACCACCCCCTATCGCCACCCCCGCCCCACTACCGATGTGGGGTATCGTTTTATGGGTTTTTGGGGTAGAGGATTTCAAATATTATATTATTAAAGTACCATAAATAATTATTTCCACATACAAAATTTTTTCGTTGTGAGTGACTTGGATAGAAAATCTGGATGTGGAAGTAGTGATTCCTTGGGCAGCGGTTTTTTTTCCTAGATACAATCAACGGAAAATTTTTGTAACTTACTCGTGTGTTAATCGGCGATTAATAATCTCGACAAATAATGCGCTCGCTAGCGCTCGCACGTTAAAATGTCTCAATTTATCAATCGCTCTCATTAACATACTTGTTTGTTAAATAACTATTATCTTATAGGTGTGTATTGTCTCTAGATATATGGTGGAGTGAGGTGAGAACAAATAGCAAAATAGAACATGTACTTATTTTATTTTTAAATTTTTAATTAAGTTTATTTGAAAAAAAATTCTATTTGAAAGGAAATTGACAATATTTATTTTATATTTATTGCGGACAAGGAAAAGTGGTAGAAAACTTCATATTTGATTCTAGAAAGCCATTAAAAAAGTTTTCAGGGAAATTCATTCAAATCCAATCGATTTTCTAATAACTTTTTTCCACTATTAGTGGAGTGAAAATAAATTTTGAATGAAACTGTTTGGCTGCAGTAATTTTTGTTTTATGAATAATAACAAGTGCTATGAGCTGTTTTGGATTAAATCGGTCCATTGCTTCTTGTAATATTTTAACAATTTACCTATTTTTAAACACTGAAATTTGCTGTTATTTTCATTAATATCTCCGGTCCTAGTAATCGTATCGTAAAAATAAAAATAGCGAATTATTCGCAATAAAATCTTGAATAAGACTAGGCCTATGCGCAAAAACTAGATGATAGTTTGTTAATTAGTAAAAAAAATAAAAAACACCAAAAATTGCCTTTTTTGATAATAATTTAATAAAAATATAACATAATAATGCATCAATTTTAACGAAAGTCCGTGGAACTAAGCTTTTTATTGAACTAAACCTGTGCTAAATTTTAGCGCAAAATAAATATTTTTGAACAAAACTCAAACGGCTAAAAACCAATAATAATTTCGAAATTTTTATCGCTTGTTGTTTAAGTGCAGTGACTCGTGTGCGGTAAATTTTTGTTGAAAATGTAGGTTTTTACATGTATTTTCCAACAGTGTTAAGAAAAAAGAATACTCACTTAAACGGTTTTTGCTTGAAATTTATTTATTATTTTCAAAGTTACAGTTGTAAACAAATTCAAATAACTCTGGATTTTTATGAAACCAAAAGCGGGAAACGAATTATGAAAATAGACGAAATATCTAACATTTTTCTAAAGAAATTAATGATCTATTTGCATTTGGGGCCGTGAAACGTCAATTTTTGTGTTTAGGTCACTTATAAATAAACAAGTCGATATTTTTTCTAGAAATTTGGTGTTTGGTGTTTTTCGATGCTTATATTTTTGTCTCCGCTGTTTGAAAATGAGTCAAAACTACAATTACTTCCACATCCAGTGGATTGTTGAAATAGGCTTAGAATGTTATGAAACGTCGAGATTTTAAGTTTGAGCGGAAAAAAAATTTCTGTCTGTCGGTCTGTAACTTTCGAGATATTGACTTGAAGTTTGGTACACATACGTACTTTAACGAGATCTAGAACTAGATTATATTTTCATCTTGTTCCGTCGAAGGGTTGGGGGGTAAATTGGGGTAAATTTGGGGTAAATAGGTAAATCAAGCAGGTAAGAGCTCATAAAATTGTTATTTAGTATATACAAGAGAAGCTAAGGTCTCAAAAAAAACTTTGGCGTTAGCCACCCCCATTACCACCCCCACCCCATTATTAAAGGGGATGAAAAAAAAATTGCAATTTAGTGTGTGTACAAGAACCAGAAACCTCAAAATATTTTCGTACTTTATCCACCCCCACTACTACCCCCTATCACCACCCCCACCCCACTACCGATGTGGGGTATCGTTTTATGGGTTTTTGGGGTAGAGGATTTCAAATATTATATTATCAGAGTTCCATAAACAATTATTTCCACATACAAAATTTTTCGTTGTGAGTGACTTGGATAGAAAATCTGGATGTGGAAGTAGTGATTCCTTGGGCAGCGGTTTTTTAAAATTACATCGAATAAAGCGGCTTTGAGATTATAACACACTTAGTCAATTTTTTTTTACTTTCTTATTCATTTTTGTCGCGGAAGGGAAAACAAACCTAACCTGAACAGTTATTCTTATGTCTATGTACACAGCTTTGTAACTTTTAATTTTACTGATACAATAAAAAAAAATCGCAGTTAGGATTTGAACCAGAGACGTTGCATCCAAAAAAAAAGTGTTGGTCGCCTTACACACTGAATTATCTTACGAGTGAAGTATGATCTGTAAAACCATAATATCACATTTAGACTATTTGGCGATTTTTGGATCTCTAACATAATCGCTAAAAGCCCGACTATCGGGCCTCTATCTTTTTTAACAATTGTGCTTCTGGATTGTTCTTAACTAGGTGAGACTAATATTATTGAAGAATAACCAGTCCAAATTTTAAGAACATATATCAATTTGCTTATTTATAAGCGACTGAGGCGCAAACACTGACGGATCTCGGCCCCAAATGCAAATAGATCATTATTTTTTTAAGAAATATTTCATCTGTTTTCATAATTCGTTACCTGTTCTTGGTTTGATAAAAAAATCCAGTTATCTGAATATGTTTATACCTATAATTTTGAAAATTATGAAATATTTAAAAAAGGTTTAAATGAAGATAATATCATTGTAAAATAGATGTAAAAAACCTACATTTTGAAAAAAAAATGTTCTACGAATCGATGCACTTAAACAATAAGCGATTAAAATTTCGAAATCTTTTTTTATTTTTAGCCGTTTGAATAAATATTTTATGCTAAAATTTGGCACGAAGGTTTAGTTCAATAAAGTGCACAGTTTCTCCAACTTTCGTTAAAATGGATGCATTATTACGTTATATTTCTTAAATTGTCAAAAAAGCAATTTTTGGTGGTTTTTATTTTCTTACAAATTAACAAATTATCAGAAAGTATTTTCATAGCCACTCGCTATTTTTATTTTTGCGATACGATTATTAGGACCGAAGAAGATAATAGGAAAAGAGCAGAAAATTTCAGCGTTGAAAAATAAATTGTTAAAAAATTTTTACGCTGGACCGATTTAATTAAAAACTTCTCGGTGGCACTTATTATATCTACGACAAATTAAAATAATAAAATTGCTGCAGCCAGAGAATTCCTTATTCACCTATTTTCTTACTTAATTTGACTTCACTTTATGTGATTTAAAATGTTAACATATTTAAAAACTAAATTAAATAACTAAAAAGTCAGAACGTGAAAAATTTATAATACTGTACATTACAGCAAATTGAGAAAGTATAAGTCACATATTTAAAATTACTAACTATAACAGCCCATTGTTGTGTCTGACCCACAGATGTTGGGGTAGGTCGACACTCTCTATCCAATTCCCGCTAAATTTAGGTACCTGTAAATGGTCAGTGCCACTTGTTTACGGAATGTTAAAATCCACTATTAAAGCATTTAGAAATATTGCCATATGGATCAAATTTCGTTTTTTACTTCCCTCGCTAACCGAAGGGAAGTAGGGTATTGTAATCGCAAAAAAATTACCCTCCGAGATTTCTTCGGATTTTCGCGTTTCAGACTATGCAGATTACGAAAATTAAAGCCATTTAATTCCATCAGTCTCTCTGTCTGTCGGTCTGGTGTCTGTCTGTTGGCGCTATATCTACAACTATATCTACAAGAGCCAGAAGTACTTATCTATTTCTAACAATACATGTGTACACATAGCAATTATTGTAGTTTATAAGATATGTATTGTGGGGAAAATATTACAAAACCATTTGACGCAGAAGAAAAATATTTGGTCGTTAATTGTCGCTACTGTCAAAGAAGAACAGTGGACACCTGAAAAAATAATGAGGAAAAAATGTGACAAAAGACAGTTATATTTTGTGTGTAGTTAACACAACTGTCAGGGGAAAAATATGAAAAATGTACAGGGTGTGTTCACTCTAAGAAAATAATGAAAAAATGGATTGCGGACAATAATGTTTCTCATATAGTTAACACAACTGTCAAAGAAAAATATGAAAAAATATATAGGGTGGTCGCCCCAAAAATAATAATAAAAAATGAGATGAAGGACGATATTATTTCGCATGCAGATATCACAACACAACTACCAAGTAAGAAAAATATGAAAATATACAGGGTTGTCACCTAAAAAAAATAATGAAAGAAGATGTGGCGGAGATTTCGCATGTAGGTAACATAACTGTCAAAGAAGAAAAATATGAAAAATTTACAGGGTGGCCACTTTAAAAAATAAGAAACGACACAGTAAAATGATATTTGAAATGTAGTTGTCAGTCGCTATTGCCAGGAAAAAATCTGATATAGTTTTTATAAGAAAAATATGCAGGGTCGTCATCCAACAGAAAAAAATAATTCATAAATAAAGGATGTCAATCAAAGGGGGAAGAAAATTTTAGTCCGTTCCAATATGGTAAAAAATTGACCGAGAAGTGATTTTTTTTAAGGTTTAGTGTTTTTTTGCTGCCCTTCAAAAGTCAAATTTCGACGCTCGTTTTTCGCGATTAACTCAAAAAAACCGTTGCCCAAGGAATCAATACTTCCACATCCAGATTTTCTAACCAAGTTTCTCACAACGAAAAAATTTTGTATGTGGGAATAATTGTTTATGGAACTTTAATAATATAATATTTGAAATTGTCTACCCCAAAAACCCATAAAACGATATCCCACATCGGTAGTGGGATGGGGGTGGTGATAGGGGAATGATAATAGAGCTGGATGAAGTAAAAAATATTTTGAGATTTTTGGTTCTTGTACACACACTAAATCACAAATTTTTTATCCTCTTTAATAATGGGTTGGGGGTGGTAATGGGGGTGACTAATGCCAAAAAGTTTTTAGAGACCTTAGCTTCTCTTACATATACTAAATATAAATTTTATGGACTCTTACCTGTTCGATTTACCTATTTATCCCCCATTTACCCCAATTTACCACCCAACCCTTCGACGGAAGAGGATAAAAATATAATTTATTTCCAGATCTCGTTAAAATGCATACGTGTACCGTCTAAGTCAATATCTTAAACAGTTCCAGAGTAATCGTGCGCACAAAAAAGTTACAGACGAACCGACAGACAGAAAATTTTTTCGCTCAAACTTAAAATCTCGACGTTTCATGACATTCTAAGTCTATTTGAACAATAAAAATTTTCAAATTTTTTTTTGTCGTTACTATACTTATGTGGAAGTAATTAACGCTTGAGGAGAAGAACGTTGACCACAATGTTGAAAGATATTTTAATTCTCTACAATTTCTATAAGTTATCTTTGTCCAAAAATTTGTTTACATGAAAATCGAATTTTGCGAAAATGTTTTCCTCTCGGTTCTCCTTTAAATTGCGTTCTAATAAAAAAGTTCATTTAAAGTTTTTTTTTTTTAGCTTTTTAAATGATTAATTAAATAGTATAGATGCCTACATTATTTTCCTTAAAAATAATTTATAACCTAAAAAATCCAACCTTATTGCAAAACAACATTTTATCCATTTATAATGAAACAAAATATTAGAAATTTTTGTTGGAAAATAAAGTTTATTCAATTACCTTTCAACTGGGACCAACCGATTTCATTTACCCTAATTACAGCGTCTTCTGTCAACACCACCTATAGACAAGGCCGACGCACAAAATCGATGAGTCATCAACACAAGACTGCAGTTTTGGTTGCTTCATAAAAATTTAAACAATTTATGTAGCAATATTAAATTTCTGCTATATTTCTTATTATGGTCTTAGTCTTCATATCGCAAATAATAAAAAAACTAATTTTGAATAAAAATAGACATTAAAAATTGCCCTCTTTGTATAACTGGGGTAAATTTATGCCATTTATTGATTTATTTTTCAAGTTATGTTTACTTACTTTTTTTTGATAAAATAATATAATAATAATAAGTTAAAAATATCGTGCGTCTATTCAAATAATAAAGAAAATAAAAATTGAAGATAACTGTATCATCTACAAACAATTTTTTTTCGTAAAGTATGTATTTTTACGTAATTGAGAATTACTTTTTCTGCTCTAAAACATTCTTATAAACAATGACTTTCATGTTATTTTAAGTTTCCAGCTGATCAGGTAATTTGTTGTAATACGCAGTATTATGTATTTCTCATATCCTAATGTTTTGGTTATTAATTTTAACGAATTATAAAATAATTTTTCTGCTCTATTTATACATTTTTTTCGTCATAATAATAGGACAATTAATTTTTTAGATAGATTTATGACTAAGTACTGCCTTGCTTCAAAGAGGTGTAGCTTTACCATTGCCAACAGTTCTTTTGACATTTACTGGACTATTTACGAAACCACCATATGCTTTGTAAGCACGATAACTGAAGGACCAAGAGTCCGATCGTATTTAAATTTGGACAATAAGTTAAAATTAGCTAGAGGAAGAGCCACGTTGTTATTAAAAAAATTCCAATCTGCAAATACAACAGTTAAGACATCTCAAGCAAAAAATGCAAATATAAACTGTTGTAACTCTTGATAAGGTCTGACAATAACAAAAATTCTATAGAATTTAGCTAGAAGCTCTTTGCCAACCAAGCTGGCATCATCAGGAGACGATTAGAATTACAAATATAGCAATTATATCTAGAAAAATCAACTTATTTTCAACAAACTGTAGAAGGTCATATATAATGTTTAACAGTTATATAAAAACTTTAGTAAACTGGCGAACAATATTTACATTCAGTTATTTATTTTTGCTTTCTATTGACTTTGACTTTTATCATGTGGGTAGTTCCAATAGAAAAAAGAACAGTTACATTAATTCTTCAATGTTTTATATAACATTGTTCTATTTTCAAACTTCTCAAACAGTCTAGTTCACAAGTTCAAACCCGTGTTAATTCTTGATAAAGCTCGTAAAAATATGAGTGAGGGTTCATTGAATTCGGAATGACGTCTAGAAAAATGTGCAAAAGTTTCAAACCCGCACATAAACAATTGCAAAAGTTTAAAACAAATTAAGATTGAAAAAATAACGAGATTCGTTTTTTGCAAATAACTCGAAAACTATTAATATTTAAGAAATTAAAAAAAAGATTCTTAAAGAGGAAGAAATTTCCAATAAAAACTCCTGACACCCGGAACACTATCTCTATTATTAATAATTTTAATTTAATGTTGAAAATAGAGCTCCAATGCTCTGAAACCGACCGTAGCAAGTAGAAACATTTTTTTATATTTTTAAATATTAATTTAGAAATTAAAAAAAAATATGGTATTATTTAGACACTTAAAGGAACAATATCTCGTTGGAAAAAAAATTTTTCGCCGATTTTTCATAAAATGAGCATATTGTTAATTAATAAATTTTTTTAGAGTTTGCGTTTATATTTCAAGTCGGATAATTGTTAAACAAAAGCCACTAAAACTGTTTCGCTTCGTGGAGACCTTATGTCAACTATACTTTATGAGACTATGACATTGCGATGATTTTAATTGTTATGGTTTATTAGTTATTCATTATTTAAGGTAACAAAAAACTAAAAAATGAAAAAGAGAGGAGTTTTTATTAATTTTAATTATTATTACTGTTATTAAATTCAAAAATACTATAAGATTACATAAACTTTAAATTTTTAGTGCTATTTGCTTAAACAAATTTTATAGACAAATAGATAAATTACGTATTTTTAAAAAACATTTTTTGCCATTTTATTTGTTATAAAATATTAGGTGATTTAAAATTTTTTTTAACTTATAATCAATTTTTTCCTTTTTTCATTATTTAAACATATAAAAAAAATGATTCTTAAAATTTATTATTTGCAATTCTCTACAAGGGAAAAAATTTTTTCGTTGTTAATTTATTTGTTTATTTATTAATAAACAATTTGTTATTAACAATCGCTGAACGTGTTTATATGTTTTTTGATAGAAAAAAAAACGAAAACTACCTTATACATAAACATGTAAAAAAAATATATTTAATAACATAAAAAAATGTTTTTACTTGCCAAG